>CAUYRT010090381.1:0-33890 GCA_963574885.1 Lepilemur ruficaudatus | reverse complement strand
CCTTCTCCCTCAGCCTCCTGACTAGCTGGGACTACAGGCATGTGCCACCATGCCCAGCTAGTTTTTTCTATATATTTTTAGTTGGCCAATTAATTTCTTTCTATTTTTAGTAGAGACGGGGGTCTCACTCTTGCTCAGGCTGGTTTCGAACTCCTGACCTTGAGCGATCTGCCTGCCTCAGCCTCCCAGAGTGCTAGGATTAAAGGTGTGAGCCACGATGCCTGGCCACTCTCCCTCTTTTTCTTATCTGTTCTAAAGCAAAGAGGTGCTGTCATCTTGTTCCTAGTATCCCATTGGGAATCTCTTTGGGATTCTGGTCTATGTCCAATGTCATAGGGTTTGATAGGTCTCTGGGGGCTCTTCTATGCTTCTAGAGAATAGCACCTAACCTTAGACCACCCCACTTTATCCCCCAGGTGGCTCAACTCTTCACAGACAACTTTGACTACCAAACTCGAGATGACTTTGTGCGAGGCCTATTAGTGAATGAGGAGGTAAGAAAAGGCTTACTGCAGCTCTTTAGGAGAGAGCTATGATTTTATCTCATGCTGGTAACTTTTGGTTCCTTTTGTGAGCCTTAGGAGGGAGGGTGAGGAGAACAGTATAAGAAGAAAAGTCTTAGGCCATATGGGCTGTAACAGTGAGAGGCAGAGCAGAACTTATGAGAATTAGAAAGGTGCTGTACTTGGGGGCATTCTTTCTGTCTTCCTTGCTTGGGTGACCTCCCCTTCCTTCTCATTCAGATCCTAGGGAACCAGATCCACATGCATGTAACAACTAGGGAATATGGTGCCCGGGTCTCCAACCTACACATGTACTCAGCTATCTGCGCCGACGTCATCCGCCGATGGGTCTACCCTCTCACTCCAGAGGCAAACTTCACTGACAGCACCACCCAGAGCTACACTCATTCCCGGCACAACATCTACCGAGGGCCTGAGGTCAGCCTGGGCCATGGCAGCATCCTGGAGGAAAATGTGCTCCTGGGCTCTGGCACTGTCATTGGCAGCAATTGCTCTATCACCAACAGTGTCATTGGTCTCGGCTGCCACATTGGTGAGCATAGATAGGGAATCAAGCCAGCCATCCTAGGATCAGGAACCTGGCGGGTCCTGTGTCTCCAGAAACAAGGATGGATACACAGAGGGCAGTCCCTGGGAATAAGGAACTTGAGTGGCTACCTTAAGAAAGGAGGAAACAGATTTGAAAATACTAATACCTTAATTTGTGGCCTGTGAGCTTCTTATTGGATGACTCTCCACATTCCATGGTAGCCTATATTTTACATTCAGGGCCAAGTGGATAATTAGCAATAACAACATCTATTTACTGCATTATAGTTTACAAAGGGCTTTTACATACATTGTTTCATTAATCCTCACAAAAACCTTGTGAGATAGATGTTGTTTATCCCTAATTTATAGATATATAAACAAGCTCAAAGAGGTTGTCCCACCCAAGGTCATAGCTAATAAGAGGCAATGGTGGGACCTGAATCTGGGGATTCTGGTTGTAAGTCCAATGTTATTTTTACTCCACTATAACTGCCTCCTTAGCCTCTTGGCAACTCATTTTGGTTGTAGGAATGTGATGCTTCGAATAGTACTGCCCCTTTAAAAGAACAATAAGATTCAGTTTCTAAAATATATAAGAAGAAGTAGAATAATTTGGTTCTCCTTATAGACATGGATATGATTCTAGTAAGGTTCATGAGTGCAAGGGGTCCCCAGGAATCTTGAAGTTTCTTGGGTTCTTAAGCCTGATAGATAGTCTACCATCCTCGTAGAGGATGGTCAGACTAAGCAATGTTCTATGCACAGGCCTGGGCTTAAAGGGTGAGTGGGTGTTTCTGGTGAATTGAGGGATGGCATATTAGAGCCAGGTGAGAGCTGTGCTAGTGTCAGTCAGCCCTGGCCTCCATGAAGAACTCCGGTCTGAGTTCTGAGTGACCAGGAATCCTTTCCATCCTGAGTCAGGTGATAACGTGGTGCTGGACCAGGCCTATCTGTGGCAGGGTGTTCGAGTGGCTGCTGGAGCACAGATCCATCAGTCTCTGCTCTGTGACCGTGCTGAAGTCAAGGAACGAGTTACACTGAAGCCACACTGTGTCCTCACTTCCCAGGTGAGACCTGCTTCGTACTATGCACAGGCCCCAAATCGAGTGGTAATCATACTGAGCCAGAGGGGCCTTATTTCCACCCATAATCCAGTTTGGCTTAAGAGTCAAAATCCAGTGGTTTCTGGCCGGGCGCAGTGGCTCACGCCTGTAATCCTAGCACTCTGGGAGGCCGAGGCGGGCAGATTGCTCAAGGTCAGGAGTTCGAAACCAGCCTGAGCAAGAGTGAGACCCCATCTCTACTATAAACAGAAAGAAATTAATTGGCCAACTAAAAATATATAGAAAAAATTGGCGCATGCCTGTAGTCCCAGCCACTTGGGAGGCTGAGGCAGAAGGATTGCTTGAGCCCAGGAGTTTGAGGTTGCTGTGAGCTAGGCTGATGCCACGGTACTCACCCTAGCCCAGGCAACAGAGTGAGACTCTGTCTCAAAAAAATAAATAAATAAATAAATAATAAAAATATAAAAAGGAAATTTGGAAAAGTACTGCACAGAGCGGGGGATCTTTCTACGGCAAGACCTTGGAGTTGTAGAAGCAATAATATGAGAGGTAGCCTCACTTTCAACCCACTGCTGATCTTTTTTCTGAGGCCCTTCCTGGTGGCCCACGTGTGTCAGCCTTTGGAATGCCTAGGAGAAGTATCTAAAAGTTGGGGGACCGTGGATTGAGGGATGACTGGCACGGTTCATTACCCGTCATCCGATACTGTGGAGAAGAACTACAAACAGCAATGAGCAAGATCAAGGATAATTAGGTAACAGAGAACTAGGGAGTGGATTGCCTGGGGCTGCAAAACAAAAACAAATGAGCTTGTTAATAGCATTCTGTCTCTTCATTTATTAAATTTAGTTTATTTTTCCTCTTTTTAGGTTTCTAACCTCCTAGGCAAAAACTTGGCAAGTCCTCTGCAGTTCATCATTACATACAAGAGCAGCAGTTGGTTTTAGCTGTAAATGGTTTAACGTATTAAGGAAATACTTTATTTCTACCAGTTTATGATAAGTTTATAGGAAATAAATATTAAAGTGTATCCCATAGCTATGCCGTACCTATGGAGATGATTTCTATTAATTCATTAATAAAGTCGGCTTATTTTATGGGGTTTTCTAATATTCAGCCATCATTGCTTTACTGCTAGAACTATTTCTAGGAAATAGCAATTCTATTTCTATTTCATGGAATATCATGGTAATTATGGCTGAAGTAAATTGGCTATAAAATATTAAGTTTTTTGTATCAATACCTTTAAAGAAAGTTAACACTTTTTTCTTTGCCATTTTTATTACCAGAATTAAACACATTTTTTTAAACGAATTGTGAAGCCTTCCATATCTTCTGTGTTCTGTTATAGTTTAAAGTATATATAAATGGATACTTATTTCATTGCTCTCATCCTCACAATTCTTCAGGTCCTGTAACTTTTGGGGGAAGACATATTTCTTAACTCATTTTTATAAACTTCTATGGTCATGGATTTTTACAAATGGTACGCCTGGCCCCTTCTTTCCTAATTATGCTTTCCAGAACTTTGCATATATTTACCATACTCTAAGAAGTATTGATTGAATATACCTGATAACTTATTACTAATCAGTAATTTCTTATCACTTATTCAGTTTTTGTCTCTTGACTTCTTATTACTGATTCAACTTTTCCCTATTTGGTCTTTACTAATTTTTATCTTCCTCTAAATATCTATTCTTCTACCATTTATATTACTAAGTATATTTAGTTTTTAAAAATTTTTTTCTTGTTGCATAATGAAAGGGTTTTAGGTCATGTCATTAATTCAGAGTATAGAGTTGACTAAATTCTATAAATTCTGATGGGTATATTTTTGATCATTGATAATTTCCAAATAGATTTTATTTGGTGTTTCATTTTCTATTTTGGCCTTATGTAATATTTATTAAGGAGAACACTATGGTTTTGTTTGTATATGTTGATTTATGAGACTTTTAAAAGTAATCCTAATTAATTTCTAATTTCATTATACTAATTTATTTTTACTTTGTAAGAAAAATTGAGATTTTTCTATGTCGACCAACAGACAAAAATTTTTTAGTACTGCAGGCTTTGGGAATGAAAAAGTATTATTGATTTGTATGGCACAACTTTCAATGTATTAACTCTCCTAATGTTCTTATTTAAATTGTAAAATTTCTTGCTGTTTTTTTAAAATTGATTTTCAAAATTGAGAGCTGTGTGTTGATTTCATAAAGTATTCTTATACCTTGATCCTTAATTTCATAATGGATCCTTACATCTCGATCCTTATCTTTCTTAGAGTGAGTAGGGTTATGTACGTGCATTGTTAGTCTATGTTATTTTGCATATAAAGTTTCAGGAATTTATGTGTCCCTTAGGAAGAGTACCAATTAAAACTACATACTGATACATTTTGTAAAGAAAAGTGCTCTTTACCTGTATTTTATTAAATTTTATTTTAATTATATGGTTTTTACTTTTAAAAAATGTCCTAATACACTTTCCTATCATACTCTTTAATATCATTAATATTATTTTAAATATGGGTTTACTTTCTTTCAAGTTAAGTGGTGTCTAATAAAATAGTGTTATATATAATTCAATTAGATTTTATCTTAAGGATGATTTGAAATTATTTTTATACATAAATGATATGTTTTTTCATGTTTCATAATCTGATTGTATGCTTTCTATTTTTAAGCATTCTTTTTCTTTCCTCTATTGTATATTTTTGCATATCACCAGTGTAATCTTTGCCTCATCTTTATTACTATTTCAGAAGGCATATGCCTTGCTTTTCATAGTCTTCAAAAAGATGCCTTTTTATTTTTAAAGGAATTTTTAAACTTCTGATTCCTCTAATTGTATCAATGAAAAATAAGGAAATATAGTTATTTATTCCCATGACCTGAGATAAGGAATTTAGCATTTCTTTACTCTTTCCTTTTTCAAAAATATCTTCTTACATTTGTTTCAATCTAATTTTATTATATTGCATAATTTTTATATTGTTTTTAATAATTGCTTTTATTTTTATATTTCTCTTTAAGATGGTGTGGATTAATTATCCGAATTTTTTATTAGACTATATCATTATATCATTACATATATCACTATGCCTCATTATGTCATTAGATCATAGCATTTAAAGTTACTTATTTTCTGGGTGATGTGGAATTTTGTTTTACATTATTTTTGCACTTAGCCAGGATGTGACAAACTGTAGGAATGAATGCTATTGTTTCAAACGTAATGTTTTGATCTAAATATTGAGTTTTTTCATCTCAGGGACATTTCTAATTTTCATATGATTATTTCGCTGTTCAAATTCCTTTGTCACTTTTTCACTACCGTATTTATCCTTATTTGGCTTTTTTTCACTTTCCCCTTTATCTATCTTCTAGTTTTTCCATATTTCCTACATTTTTCTGGTTCCTTTCTCATTCAAGCAATTATTTAAAAATTTTTTTTCTGTGCTACTTTAGTTTTCAACAGACTGTTTTGCTATTTAATGCCTTTAACATAGAATTTTTCTCTTCAATTTGATTTTTAAATTATTTCTTGACTTCTTTCTCTCCGTGTCTCTTTCTTTCTGATCCTCTCTTCTATTTGCTCATTCTGTTGCTTTTTTATACCAACTTACTTTCTAGTTTTGATAGTCTGTCCTGCTTAAGAAATATCAGATATTCTGTCTTGTTTAAGAAACATCAGATTCAGTTCTACCTTATCGTATGAAAGCAAATTAATCCTTTCGTGAACTGTTACACTGGTCCTTCTCAAAGTTTATAATACGTTTGCTTCTTTGTTCCTTTTCTTTGTTCTGTAATTCGCCCTTATCAGACTCAGATTTTGTTCTTCCTGAAACAAGAGCAAATTGATTCAGATACCGTGTTTGCAAAGACATGGGGGACAGGAATATCGTGTCCAGCAATGAAGTTGTGGGATTACTTTCTCAGATATGCAGCAACTCTAGAAGTTGATTTGAGATGCTGACAGGATCCGTCAGTTTCCTTTTTTTTTTTTTTCTTGAGACAGAGTGTCACTCGATGTCCTTGTGTAGAGTGCAGTGATTATAAACTAACCTCAAGCTCCAACTTCTGGGCTCAAGCAATCCTTCTGCCTCAGCCTCCTGGGTAGCCGAGACTACAGGCATGCGCCACAACGCCCGGCTGGGTTTTGTGGTTTTGTGTATTTTTTTTTCTTTTTGTATTTTTTTTTTATTTGATAGACATGGGGTCTCACTGTGTTCAGGCTGGTGTCGAACCCCTGAGCTGCAGCGATCCTCCCGCCTCAGCCTCCCAGAAAGTTAGTATTACAGGCGTGAGCCACAGTGCCTGGCAGAGATGCTGACAGGCTCAATTCAAACTTTAGCAGGTTTTTACCCAGTGGCCCTTTACTCTAATGAAGGACCGTCTTCCCGTATTCAGACTGCTGCTTGATTGTCTTGTATTTTGCAGCCAGATAGGACAGGAAGAGAATACTTTCTATCATGAACTGCTATCCGCGTTCATATTATAATAAACATATCAAATTTTGCTAAGGATTTTTCTTCTGTGGACTACACCTCCCAGAATGTACTGCTACTCTTCCCTCTACTATTATAGATATGCTCTTTTATTGGAGACATTTAAGTCTTTGTAGAGATATATTTTTTCTCAATTTTTTTTTACATTTAGCTTTAGTTTTATTCTAAAGTTATAAATGAAGACTTTTTTCAAATATTTAATGTATTGTTGGTGTTCTCTTTCTTTTATAATGCAGTTTCATTATTTTTCATTATTCAGCTCTCTATTTTCCTTCAAGTCTTTATTTTGTCTTCAAGTATTTTTTTAAATAACATAACAGACATAAGTCACATGACTTCTAGATCATTCTACATATGGACACGTCTCTCTGTTCCCTTTGTACTCATAAGTTAGCAGGGCTGAGCCCAAAATTATTTCGAGGCACGTAGTGCTCCACGTGTGATATTTAGTGTTGTGAATATGGGACATGTTTGAGAATCATAAATGGAAGAGGTGCTGGCCAGTTTTCTATGTGGTGCAGTTCCTGTCTCTGAGAACAGTGAAGGAGAGGACGGGAGGGATTAAATGTTGGCCTGGCTCTTTTCAGGGACCCATATTTCAAGGCACAAAGTGTATTTATTCCATGGGATGAAGCCTGTGTAGGATTGTTTCATTCTGGCTCTATCGTCTAATGGTTTGGAAGAGTCATCCAATATCTGGAAAAATATTAACTCTCTGACCTAGTGTTCAATCTTATTTTAAACCTTTATCATTTTTATTTGTACATGTTTTGATGATAAGTTGGGAGGATATGTAACAAAGTCTGCTAGCCATATGCCGTTTTACATATACAAAAAAGCCCATGAAGATACTTTCTATATCTACACAGACCATACTCAACTCTTATTAGTTTCCTTGGCCTGACCTACCCAATTTTAAAGTAGATTGATTGAACAGATCTACTATAATATATATGACATTTTTTATAATATGATGTCTTTATATAGCAATTAAATAATTTCTATCACATTTTGCAAAATATGAATACATCTTAAATTTAGGATAGACAGTATGTTCTTTACTAAGAGGCTGATTATTTCCATTGTAGAAACATAAATCTCCTATCACACTCTATTTCTTCTTTAAATATCTTATAGAGAATACTAAAGCAGATAAAGGGTAGGAGGAGTACATCAAGGTAGAACTTACATATCTAGGAATTTAGGTTTTGTCATATCGGTCCGTTCAGCTACAATTCTTGCATATTGTAAGAGGACATTATTTATTTTTTGGATACCAAATTATTTAGGCATGTTCCAAGGCCGACTGTGATAATTATTTCTCAGGCACTGCAGTCGTGTTTTTTAAATAAAGAAAACTTTTAAGGATGCGTGTTGTTTTAAATGTCGAATATGTTTCCTTTAGCAAGATTATTAAAAATGAAATAGTTTAGTTTTGTGAGCAAGCTATTCTTGGTTACTTGTCCTGTTGATTTGTGCAATCATAAGTCAGAGTCTGTATTAGAAATGGTTGTTTAAATATTTTGAATATCAGTAGCCAGTTCTACAAATCACAGTGAAAGCAGACTTCCAAGGAAGACCAATAAATGGTAGTAAATTGCAGTTCTGTGTAAATGAAAACCTGAAGGACTACCTGTGGATATAACTTATGTGCTATCTGCTACCAAAGGGTAATATTTTCACAGGTTCAGACAGATTATAGTCTTCTGGACAAAAAGCAATTTGAAGATATCAGAAGTAAACGTCATAAAGTGGTTTTGAAAAATCAAGATATGTAGAGAGATCATCTGGCTATCATTGTATGTATTACTAATACACATACCTCTTAGATAAAATGGTAGGCTTTTGTTAATGGCTTGACATTGTAGAGGGTCACAAGTTGATATGGATTTTTCAGTCTCCAGTTCCATACCAAATAGTTCAGTGCCTCGTGTAAGACTCATTCTAGTACCAGGTTCAAACATGGCAAAAATTTTAAGCAAGTAAATAAGAAGAGAGGATGTAATTAATTTTTTTTAAACTTCTGCAATTGATTAGATCATAGTACTAGAAATTAATTTTAAACATAAAATTATTTTACTTTGGGCTAAAGAAAAGCTTGTTATAGTGCCAGAAATATCTACAAATATATCACTTTAAAATTCCATTAAAATTTCAACATGCTACTCTTTCCATTTAATGTTTTAATTTTTGTTAGTTAACTTACATATAAACAAAAGTGAAACACAATCCGTTGATTTGTTAAATTATGTGTACAAGTAGAAATGTTTAGCCATTTAATTTTGCGTTCATTCTGCATGCTATGTTTTCTCTGACACTCTTCTTCCATTCAAATGAGAGAACATTTCTCATATTGATATGTCACTTTTAGATATTTATCAGAAGAGTTGTAAATGGGCAATATCATTTTTGTGAAACAACACATGGCATATATCTTTGGGCATTAACTCATTTCTACATTTCAATGCTCTTATTTAAAATTATATATAGGCCAGTGATTAATCATACCAAATGTATAAGATAGAGTAGCTTAATTTTTCTTATACTCTTAAATTTTTTTAACGTGGTTAATAATATGGATTTTGTTCTTTTTCACAAGAAATATACCATTATACTGGATCCTTCCTTGTAATCCATAATTCATAATTATGGCATCTGTTTTTTTTTAACATGGTTACAAAACAAGTACATTGTAGTTTTTACACAAAATTCTGTTTGAAAGATTAAGTGAAAGATTATTATTTTTTTCTAAGACAGGAAAATATATAAGAATGGACTGTATTTGAACAGGGAGAGAAAATATAGCACACTCAATTTTTTGTTTTCAAAATTCATTAGTTAATATATTGTTAACTTGCATTAGAACAACTATAATCCCTATTTGTTTTTGATGACACTGTTTTACTGAGTTGGAAGAAAATGGATATTCCAATCAATGTGAAGCAGTAGCTAATTTAAGTAGTATTTATGGCTTACTTGTAGAAGCATAGACAAAGAATAATCACTGAATATTTGTTGTGTGTCTAAAAGGCGTGATAGAGGTTTTAAATTTATTTTTTTTTAACTGTCTTCCCTCTTTTCAAGAGGTATATGAGAGAAGCTTGCAATCTTCATTTTCGTTAAGTGCTTCCAGGCTGTCTTCTTCAACAACAAATCTGTGTTACACCCCTGATATGAAAATCTCTTTGGTTCCCTTTCTCTTCTTGGTAACATACAAACTCCTAAGCTCTTTATGATCTTTATACTCTGATTCAGAACCTGTTCCGTGGAATCCCCATTACACTTTTTTTTTTTTTTTTTGCACTAAGAGCACACTGATGCACAGCTATTCAGCAATATAATATTTTTCTTCTATTTCTGGGTCTAAAGATCAGAGTTTGTTTCCTTTCCATGCAGTTTCTTCTCCATGTAAATCATTATATTTTACCCTATTTTATCTACCTGGAAAATCACCATCATTTAAGATCCAGTTCAAATTTTATCTTCAATTCTCCAAGTGACTGTTCAGTACCCTGTTATGTTTTGCCCAAGGCTTGCTTGATCTCTTTGTCTTTCTCCTCACAGTTGTATTATATGACTTACTTTTAAAAAAATCTTTCATTTACACATTATTCTCTGCATTTGAATTTGAGCTTCATGGAGTAAAAAAACTATGTTGTATTATTCTTTCATATTCAAGAGTCTAGTAAATTATCTGGCACATGGAAGGTTGTCAAAAATAAATTTTAAATATAAGCACGGTTTGAAGAACATTTTAATATTTCAAATAACTCACTGAACAGTAACCACTTCTGGAACTTATCATAATTCTACTTGAGATCTGATTCATTGAGCCCTTTTATAACCTGAGTTTTCCTAGTCTTTCTTCAAAGGTTCAACACCTACATGTTCCTTGGTGCTATTTGTTAATAAACATTCTATTAACTTCTGTTTGTGCTTGGGTAAACTTGGGTTACAGTAATTAAATTCAGTGATTGCAAGATTGTTCTTTATTAGCTGTTAAACTCACATTCTTTTTGTTGTTTTTTATCACTACAAGAGAAAAAAAACAGAAGACTTTGTATTTTTAACTTTTAAGCATTTGCATATAGTCAAATAAAAATAATTTTAAAATTATGGTTATATTTGCTTGTGTAAAAATCACTTTTGTGGATGTTTAAAATGTGCTTTTATTTGTTTACTAATAATTATAAACTTGTTCTATTATAATTAGCAATGCCCTGGCTCTGGGCACTGCCCTTGAACTTCATGAGAGAATCCTTAACAGATAAATTATAAAACAAGATAAAGAAGGAAAGAAAATTCTCCATACTATAACTAATCTTGACTTTATAGGCACCCCTTTGCAGTCTCAAGTCTGGCTCACAGTTATAGTCAGCTCTTCAAATACAGACAACTAACCTTGAAAAAGTATGTGAATAATTTCATGATCCAGTACACTCTAATTTACCATAAAAGGCCAGATAAAGCAGTGGTCCCCAACCTTTTTAGACCAGGGACCAGTTTCATGGAAGACAATTTTTCCATGGACCTGCGGGGGTGGGGGAGTGATGGTTTCAGGATGATTCAAGCGCGTTACATTTATTGTGTACTTTACTTCTATTATTTTTACATTGTCACTTGCCACTCACGGATAGGGTTTTGCTATGAGTCTGCAAACAGTTGATTTATTATGGTCTCTGTGCAATTGAACCTGCTAATGATAATCTGTATTTGCAGCTGCTCCCCAGTTCTAGCATCACCACCTCAGATCATCAGGCATTAGATTCTCATAAGGAGCACACAACCTAGATCCCTCGCATGCACAGTTTACAGTAGGGTTTGCACTCCTATGAGAATCTAATGCCACTGCTGATCTGACAGGAGGCAGAGCTCAGGCAGTGATGTGAATGATGGGGAGTGGCCGCAAACACAGATAAAGCTTCACTGGCTCATCCGCTGCTCACCTCCTGCTGTGCAGCTGGGTTCCTAATAGGCCATGAACCAGTACCAGTCTGCGACCCAGGATTTGGGGACCGCAGAGATAAAGGGTATTAGAAAAAAGTTAAAAAACAGAGGATATTGAATATATGAGAAACATTAGCCTAGGTTTGTTAAAACAGCTCAAGTTTACCCAATAAATCACCTGTTGCTAGCTCAAGTGCTTGGTTATCCAGTGGCCAAAAACTCTGAATTTCTGTGTCAAATGTACATACTCCCTGCCAGTGAATAATGTCGCTTATTTCTTGACATGTATATGTCTAGACACCCTAAAAGATAATTACCATCCCCACTATACTTAATTGATCAGCTTTCTATACTAAGCAAAATTGGTGTGTGCAAAATTTAATGGTAGATAAAGCTGGGGTTTTTTTTTTTAATGCCAATCCCCCAACGTTTTCTTAATCCACATTCATTCAGATTTCAATTCACACTCAAGTGCACTTTTGTTCTCTAGCTGTCCAGATCTACCCAGCAAAGGGGAAATTCCTCTCAAAGTCCTCTTCCCAGGACTTTGTCACCTTATGTTCTACACTTGACTATCTATAAATAAAACAATACTTATGTGGTAGTTTAAATTTCCGTTTAAGGTGAAGAACTCACTTATATATAAATTGTTAGAGGATATACATGTATTGTAACTTAGAACCTCATAGCATTTAACCAAATAATGTGGAATTATAGATTAAAAAACATTGGGGGGGGTCACAAACAAGTTTTTTTCTTCATTTAATAGTTTATTAAATGAAATAATTCTATGAATTAATAAATACATAAGTTAATAACATTTTAAAACATGCTTTTGATAATAACTACCACAGTTATTTGCATTAAAATTACAGATGAAGAAAATACACTTTGCCATGTAATTTTATGTCTAAAAATGTACCAATCTTTATATTATGTAATGATTTTAAACTTCTTTTAAATTTATCTTGTAATTGTTTCCTTCCTCTCTGAATCAAGACTTCTTTGGAATTTGTGTCAAGTTTTATTTTCTAGTGAATAGAAAAGAAAGAAAATAACTTTCCAAAGGAAAAGAAAGTTAATCACAGGTCTCAATGTGTGTGTGTATGTGTGTGTGTGTGTTTAATATTTTTATAGATGTTTTGTGTTCAACAGTGCATTGTTTTTTATGGTAATTTATATACATTTTTTCTTTCTCTGGCTTTTCATTTATTTCCTAAAGTCTCAAAAATCTCATGTAGGGTATTCGATTTACAAGCCAATGCCTTGTAGGAAATCAAATGAGAAATAAATGTGCCTCTTGTTCTGTCACAGTTGGAAAAAAGATTGGTGAAATTATATTGGAAAAAAGCACCAGCAACTTCAAATTAGTGAGAATCATCTGTGGTCTTCATAACATTGCTTCCTTCAGGCATTACCTTCTTTTTTAAAAAGTCACTAATTCAAGCTCCGGACAAGTTAGCCATCCTGAACATATAACATTTGATTTGAAATTTTAGAACACTTTTATTATCTTCATACAGCTAGTTAGAAATCAGAGTTGTACACTATTTTACATTGTAAAAATTGCAACAGAACTTCAAAGCAATCCATGCCTGCTGAGAGAACTAGTGTATTTTATGCTTAGTGTCAGGTAAAATAACTAGATTTAAAAAAAAAAAAATCCAAAAAACAAAAACCTCCACCCTTTTTTTATGTTAGTCTGTAGTCATGTGAAATAAGTTAACCTAAAGCCGTTGCTCTTATCCTTTTGATGATCATACCCTTTTGGAAAAGGAACTTTGTGTTTTGTGTATTCATCGATAGAAACTGACAAAGGATGTCTGAGACAAACCCTATATACATCCAAAAAGATTCTCATAATCTCAAGAAGCAAAGAACATGGAAGAAGAAATAAAGAGTGGCTTAGTACCTAAGAAGATCTTGAATGGTAGAATTTCTGCCCTTGGCATTTTTCCCCTGGTTCCCCCTAGAACCTAGAGGACAAGCAGGATCCGAAAGCTAAAGAACCACCATTTTTGGACGAGTTTAATTGCAGGAAGCTCTATATTTGAGTTCCTAGTCAAAGGCAGAGTCCACTTGCTCTAGTCTGCTCATTCTGCAATGTGCAGAAAGGAGGGGGGACTAATAGAGTGCCTTACTAAAGCCAGATATTATTCACTGTGAAGAAAGCAGGTTCTGAACCTGGATTGTTACATTTTAATCGTTACATTTAAATATGGCTCTGCCTTCTCTTAGGTCTATGTTTCTAGGCAAGTTACTTTACTTCTCTGAGCCTCAATTTTCTCCTCTGTAAAATAGAGATAATAATAGACCCTGCCTCCCAGAGTTGTAGCAAGAATTCCATGAGCTAACACACACTACGGTTTAGAACAGGGCTTGGCACAGGAAATGTGTTCAATAACCTTATTTAGTTAATATTCATGTTGCTTTTTTCTGATAGGTGCCCTTCAGTAGGGAATAGATGAATACTCCTAGTGGAAGGGTTGGGAATCTCTCAGTAGGAATGGGCAGAAACATGGCAGATGCTGTATTTTCATATAGGTCATGTTGGGAAAATTTTACATCAATTCAAGGCTCTGTCAGATGTGGTAGTTTGGGATGTCTTGAGTGATTTAGTTACCCTCTGTTGCATTTGGGTGTGGTGTTCAACTGTGCAAATAAAAAGAAAAAACAAAAACCTGCACAAGAGCTATTGCAATCTCTCTCTGTCTCTGTCTCTGTCTCTCTCTCTCTCTCTCTCTCTCTCACACACACACACGCACCCCTAAAACGCTACATATTGCAAGTTTACATTGAGTTTCAGTGTTGGCCAGTGTTGCTGAATGACTCATATGTTTTTATTTTTTTTAATATTGTGAGATTTTATGCCTGCACTTTCTTTTTACCCCCTGCTTCCGGTAGTGCTTAATGTGCCTGTTTTATTAATAGTGGCATTATGAAGTAGGCAGAAAAGATTCTATCTAGAAATTGAAATGATACATTAATTGATTTTTTGAGCCTGCTTGCCTTCACAATGGTGGGTTGAAGAAGTGTCTGGTGTGCAGCTCAAATTAACCCTGGGTAATGCCGTTGCTAATTTTGCATGGGCTGTGCTCTCTTCTCTTTGCATTGCTAACATATTAAAATAGGAGAAATAAACTATTCTCTTGGGAAAATAGGACAAGAATTAGCACAAAACATCTCTAAGGAAGAGTGAATGTCTATTGAATCAGCTGAAAATACTCTGCAGCCAGACAATGGTGTTGGAGATATTTTGCAAGGGCTCTGCTTGTCTTCTCTTTTGTGGTTCCTTATACTTAATAATCCTCTTTTTAAGGTAGAAATCTACAGACATCAACTTCACTGATGAGGCGGGATCTGCAGAGATTGATAGTTGAAAGCAAAATAGTTTAATGGAAGGAGCAAGGGCTGAGTTATATACTACCTCTCCCTTACATCAAATCCCAATGCTGCCAGGGCTGGCTGAGCATTCTTGCTCTGTGAAATTCTCTTTCCTAATCTGGAGGATGGTAATATTACCAGCATATGCCAAATGAGGCTAGATATAAGGGTGAATTAAGATCCTAGATGGGAAAACCTTGGGAGTCATATTTAAATATTTTTCCCTAGACATTTAGTCTTTTCCTGTAGAAATGTCACTTGAATACCAGGTGGGTTATAGCCTCTGTGAGAAAATGAAAATGTTTAACCATTCCAAAGGGGTCTGGTGGGCCATATGAGAGAGAGAGAAGAAACTGACAAAATAACACAAAAAATTGGCAGGATTCCTCCCTTAACCCCGAGACTCACTGTGGCTCAGGATGACTTTCAGGGCAGTAACACACTGTGCACTTCCCACAGGTCACATTGCTTTCCCATTCAAAGTCCCCTGCCTGTTAGTTATCTTTGTTTGGGAGTCTGGAGAGATTAGCATCCTGCTAAGGTGCACACTGTCCAGTAAACCCCAAGGACTTGCTTTTAAAACCTCCAGAGTTTTTACAAAGTGGACTGCCTGTTTGATCTTTTTTTGTCAGATGTACTTTGTTAACAGAAAAATATTCATTTCTGGAGTACCAGACTTCCTATACAGTTTTATAATGGATGTTGCAGAGCCCATTAGAGACTTTTTCACATTTCCTTTCATATAAAAAATCAGACATTAACATTAATGAAAAGGTCAACAAAGAAACTAAATTGCTTACGAAACAGAAAAGTCATATAAAAGTACTGAATTGCGTAAAGATCCTTCCCCATACAGGATAAATCAAGACTAGCATTTTTTTTTTCTTTTTAAAAAAGATGAAAACTGTAATCTCATCTGTGGCAATTATAGCAGACACCATCTTCACATCAGAAACCACTTACAGGTCTGTAGAAATAAGTGCTTCTGAAATGACACAGACAAACAGAACTTCATTTTGTCTAATTGAATATCTTGGAAACCCAGATTGTTTTCCAGAAAAGGTGTTAGCGTGTGTATACCAGTGTTTGGGTTCAGAAGAATACCTCTCAATCAGTGAGAATCTCGGAAGGTGTAAAAGTAGCTCAGCACTGAACTAAGGCTTTGCAAAAGCAAAGTTCTTCACCTTAAGGAATTCAGGAAAAAAATGAAATATTTAAAACTGCTGATCTAGGACACTATCTGTTTAGATATAAAAAGTTTTCTAAATAATCTGTGAGAACTATAATAATTTTAAAAAGAGACTGAGGAGTAGGACATGGATATTGGTTATGAAACTCCATTTTGAAAATTGTGAAACCTGAGGTGTGTCTTAAATGATAAATGATATTAGTATGAATATAGAGATACCATTGTTAATTAAAAATAACATTTTTATAATAGGTCACATTTTGTATTAACAATGAAAAAGATGATTTTCTGAGAGTAAAGTTTAAATCGTGTATCTCCGTTACACACCTTGTACCTCCATACAAGTCCTGATTCATTTTGATAAGAATGAGAGATATGTGAGATACGAAAGAAAACAGAGGGGAAGAGAAATATTGAGGAGGCAGCAAGTAGTAGCAGGGACCACAGTAGCTTTAGATTTTGTAAAAAACTGGATTTTAATGTAATTAGCATTGTAATTTAGAATCTGTGTAAACTTGAAGAAGATACTGAACATCTTTGAGCCTGATTCCCTTATTCATAAGATGGAACTAGTAATACCTGACTCATGTGGTTGTTCAAAGAATACTAAACAGTAAATATAATTTCAGATATGCAATGATGGATATACATATCAAAATAAATCACTTTTTAAAAGGAAGATAAAGGAAGCATAACTTATACAATTATACTTCTGACAGAGTTTGAAGTAAAGGTTCAATTCTGCAAAATAGGGCCATAACCTTGACAAATCTCATGATAGATTTTCTTTTAATTAGGATGAGAATATTTCTGACTCAGAAATTCAATGTTTTTGCCATGAAACTGTCCATCCATTCTATCACTCAGAATTTTTCAGATGCATCTTGCTAGGTACACACTTTTACTTTCTACGATGGCTCTTGATTGTCTAGTTGGACATGATGCTAATAGTTGCATTATGTGAGCTGCACTCTATCTTCTCTATCTCTCTCTTGCCCTCTTGCTCTTTATCCTACCCTTCCTTTTTCTCTATCTCTGGAAAAGGGCATTGGAAAGCCCAGTGAACTATTCCTACAGAAGTTAGCATTTATCATCCTTTTTTTCACATTTGTGGAATAAAAACCATACACACACAGGGACTCACACACATATCCTTTCAAAATTTATTATTCCACATATTTCTGCATTTACTTTTTTTTTTTCAATGCTATTCTTCAGAAATGAATACTTTTGCTCTCTTTAAAAGTAGCACCTTTGGAAGAGAGATTAATAATGTACTCCTCAGGAAAAAAGAAAGAGAATCATTTGAAAATTCACTCCATGAAAAAAACCGTCATTTGATTATTTTTCTGGTAAAGCATACTTCAGTAAAATGTTCATTTAGACTTTTGATTTTTAAAACTTGAACCCTTACTATAAATAATGTTTGTAACTGGGTTTACATGAAAATTGTTCCATGTCATGAAACATTCTATTGCAACATTATCTGGAGACTGCATTATATGCCATTGTAAAGATTTTCCAAAACAAATTTGACTTTGAGTATAGCTTTAACTACAATTCATAGTTTCTAATTTTTTCATTATATCCTAAATATTTTCCAAATAATGCTTTTTGATTTCCTTTTTGATGTAAGAGAATACTTACTTTTATATTTCTAAGATTTTTTACTACTAAAATTAATTTATGACTTTTGCTGCATTGTGGTCAGATAATTTGACCTATATATTTACTGGTTTGAATTTCTTATAATTACTTTTCATTTATAATATGATTAAATTTTGTAAATACTCTATTACAGCATATAAGAAGTGTACTCTTTTTATTGTACATATTTCAACACAGTTCTAAAATAAACCCTGTTGGTTATATTATTCAATTTTTTGATCATCTTCTTTATGTTTCTACAACTTTGATATATCAAGTGCTGAGAAAGATATATTCAAATTTTGCTCCATCCCTTCAAAAAAGTGTAAAAATTAAAAATATAGATGAAAGGTAATAAATTTATGAGTCTCACATGTATCTACCAAGAGTTTCTTCTCATTGAGAAATGGAATATCAGCTCCACTGAGCTGATTAACTACTTTAGGAAAAAAGAGATAATTTATTCATGTAAGGTAACAGAAATAATAATTTTATGAATAAGTGAATATATGGAAATACATGATTAGAAATAAATAAAGAAAATAAACTAGAAAGATCAAGGTAGATGTTTACACAAGCATGATTGGAAGAAGAGTACTAGAGACATAGCTTAAAAAGATAATTAAGAAGGACACTCCTCTTTGGCATTCAGAGTCCCTTAATGAACTTGGGTGTTTCATGAGTTTTTGAAATATCTGTAAGCAAAATTTCCTGATCACTATCTCTTTCTGGGAGAAGAGTCCATCACTTTTATCAAATTATCCAATGTGTTTGCATTAGGAAAGGTCAGTATTGATCAATAGAGGAATATAAAAGTTAATTTTTTCTTTGCATAATAAAACCTTAAACAAAATTATAAAAAAGAGATAATATATAGAATTCTATGATAGAAAAAAATCATCATTCTATTAAATATAGGAAAATTCTTCCTATAGACAAATTAATTGGAAATAAAATATAATATCACTTAAATAAAAATGAGCAAAGAATATGAACAGGCAACCTGAGGAAAAAAGAAATATGTATTGGCAATATACTAAGAAATACCTAAATGCGCACATAAATGAAAGGCATGCAAACTATACACTAAATACACTAAAAATTAATTTTTTTCTTTTTTCTTGCTAGTTTAGTAAATATTTTAAACTCCAGTATTAGTAAGAACATGGGATAGTGGGAATTTTCATATGTTAGTGAGAGAACATGTCCGCCTTTCCAAAAGACGATTTAGAACTATAAAACACTTCAAAACCTGCATATTATTTAATCTAAAAATTATATACTGAAATAATTTATCTAAAGGAATAATAGACATTAATCTTTTCCTTATCTGTAGAAAATATCCTATAAACATGAAAAAAATTATTTATGAGATTGCTATATATTTCTTAATATCTTAAGATACTATGTGTTCTTTTAAAATAGATGATATATTTGTAAGCGGTAGCTTAGCTGTTGCTTGTTATGAGAGTATCTTGTGAAATCTTGAAATATACAATGGGCTATAAAAATGGTGCAGGCTATGTCTGAAGTACTTTTTTTTTCCCAAAAGGAAGAATGTACCCATGAATCTAAGGTAAATTGATTGCTTATGAATGAACTGAGTTGTAAAACCAATACTACCTGTGCTTCTTTATAACTGTGAATTGCAGTTGCTTCCTCTGCAAAACACAACTAGTATATTAAAGAAAGAACAATTTTCCCATCTTTTACTCATTTTGGAAGAAAATTTTTTTCCCCTCAACATATATTTTCTCTCTTGGTCAAAAATGTTTCTTGCTATCCATATGTCTAAGTTGTTTTTTTTTTTTTTCTTTAAATAGTTGTCTATATGATAGTAACTCACTCACCACCCCCCACAGAAACTTACTTCATAAAGTGGAGTTTGGACTTGTGGATATCGTCTGAATGAGCAAAGTTTTATATTATCATGCTGTGATACTGCCTGGCAGTCAACAGCTAAGTTGGGAAAGCATTAGATACTTTCATATTATAAAGGAGTGTGCTGATTATTTAAAAATTTTATCATAATATGCCTTTATTACTTTATAAAGAGTGCAATATGAAAGAATTGCTGATCTCACAGACAACATACTTGAATCAAAGGCAGTCATTGCTGTATCTGCTGAAAACAACTAATTTTGGTTCCCAATCAAAAACACATTGGATTTAAAGGGATCAAATATGGATTGATTATAAAGTAAAAAAGAAAAAAACAGGTAATGATGGGCTTATAATATTCTTTTAGAAATTTAGTACCAGAATTCTGATAACATAAGTTGAATTTTGATGATTCTATTATCTTGATTTACTTTTGACACTTTTTGTCCTAAACTGTATCTAACTATCATAGTGATGCTACCCCAACTTCAGCCTTGACATTACTGTAGCCATTTCTATTGAGAAGTTTCCAATGAATTCGTCTTCTGTGGCTATTTTATATACAGTAAATCATCTAGGAACTGCAGTTTGGTTTAGTCAGAAAGCCATATATATGTCTAAGTCAAAAAAAGGAAAAAAGGGACTGACAATGTATTTTAAAGAAATCTTATATAAATAGTGGCAACTCCAGACAAATACCTCAAAATCCACTAAATATTTTTGTTTTTCTGTATTTCTCAGCATTACCTCCCTCTCTTTTGTGTTTTCTTTCTTTCTTCTTTTCTCCTTTCCTCTCCCTTCCCTGCCTCATTCCTTTCCTTTATGTTAGACTATTCCTCCTTACATGTTAATTTTTAAAGAGGTTTTCTTTTTATTTTTTTCTCTAAAAATAGAACAAAAAAGCTGGTAAATAATTTGAATTTCATGGTTAAATTTTTTTCTCTATCCCTAACTCAGAAATAACAAAAAAAAGCATATTTCTGTTTTAGTGTAATAACCAGTAAGGGATAATACTAAGACAAGAACAATGCTCACATCCCCCTAGCTCGCATTCTAAGCAGGCAAAGCAACTCAGAACACTTTCTGAATTGCCGGAACTAATTGAGTAAATAGTCATTTGTAAGAATGACGTACAAGCAGGCTTGGCTTGACTGTTGCAGAGCTTCAAATTCCACCTGCCAAAGAAAATGTAGAAAATGCACAATAGAAGGAAATCTCTGTTTCATTTCTTTATTAGTGTCACATACACTGGTGCCAATAAAGCTGTCAAGCAGATGTTCCAGCTTAAATACCCCTGGCAGTAACTTTATTGAAAATCAACACAAATCATGGTCAACTATCAGTTCATACTCCCCAAAGAAACAATTAAGTCAAAGTGACAGCTCAGAAGGCCTCATGAGGCGAAAACCAAAGCTCGAGGTCTGTGAGTAGAAGGTGTTTTGTGTCACAGTTGTCAAGCAGCAATCGGGTCAATGGTCCATTCTTTATTTGATTTCACTTGTGCACCAGTCCAACTCATTTCAGAAAGAGAAGGAAAAAAAGGCTAATAGAGCTATCAGGTGAGCACTGTGCATAAAATCCATCCCATTAGCCTGAAGGAAAAGCTAAACTCTTGTGTCTGAATGATGTTAATTTGTGTGTGTGTCTTTGATTTCACATGGTTTCTTATTATAACAATAAGCTTATTTATCCTAAAACTACCTCCTGTGATTTTCTTGATAAACGTTTGTTTTAAATATCAGAAGATGATTAATGTTACATAATGGTTATTCATTATTTTAATAATATGTCATAACATTTAGCCATTTTCAATTTGCTTTTGTATTCATTATCCTCCTAGATTCCTTTCACAATAGAAAAGCAGGCAGGACAGATATGCTTATATGTATGTAATAATGTTGCCTATAGGACAGGAAAAGGTTCTGAGATAGGTGTAAATTCCATGTTTTCTGACTCTGGTTCCTCAATCTTCAATCCACGCTAGGCTGCTTTCAAGTTTAATCTTTGCCTGTATCTATTTAGTGTGTTAATTTTGAAATAATAAGAAATCTTCATATCACAATTACCTTAACAAGTGATAGGGGCTTGCTGTGAGCAAAAGATGATAAATTCGGCTTGGAGGTAGATATACCTGAACCTGCCTTGTTTAATTCATTCATTTATTCCTTCCTTCATTTCATTCACCAGCCCTGTGGTTATTTACCAACTTCATCTTCAGCAGTATTGAAATTGTTAGGAACCCAAACACACTGTCTGGTTTCACGTCTTAGCACTGACAATTATAATCATATGACCTTAAGGAAGTGTTGACTTCCTTATTATAAGTTTCCTTATAAGTAAAATGCATAGGATAGCCCTATGACATTGAAATGTTGGGGAGATTAATTGATGTAATCATGTGTTATTACTAGTGAGCACCTGCTATATTACAGGCTCAGGTTTAAGCATTGGAGATAAATTAGTGAGGAAAACAGACAATGCCCTGCTTTTACAGAATCCTCTACATTTTAGGAAAGACTATACCAATCACCAAATGAACAAACACAATTGAATCTCTTTCATTGTAGTTATGTTCTATAAAGTTATCATGAACACTGAATTAACACATACTAACCCACTGGTCCTAGGGGAAATACAGAGTGAATTCCTGTGAGTCCCACCTCATAAGGTTTTTGTCAATTGATCGATATATAACCTTGTAGTATGTGTGTTTCCCTTTATAAACAGCTTATTTAATATATGTTCTTGATTCACTAACATTGAACTTACAGCCAACAGCGCTATAACTCATGCCTGAATGAAGCTCATGTAACACAAATATTTTCTCTGCAAGGCACATCATAGCCTTCTTACACTTAAGAACACCAGACAGCACTTCAGCTCTACACTTGGGGACCATTTTAAACAGAAAAATCACCAAAAGAAAAGCACAAAATATTGCAAAAAAATGTGATACAAAATAGATGGGAAGAGTACACTTGTTTACAGTGAGAGAGCTGAAATAGAGAGTTGTCCTGCTAGACTCTGAGTTGGGAATGTGCTTTTCAGGTGATGCAGATTTTTCACATTTCTACCCATGCTTATGAATGACCACAAGAGCACCACGAGGATTATATTTGGGGTTACAAATACATTGAGTGAGTAGGCAAACGTGTGAATACGGAATTTACAAAGACTGTATATGTCTGTGTGTTTCTAAAACACATCTGGTAGTAAAAAGCATTTTGAAAAAAAATAAGCCAGAGTAAAGGAGCTAAAGAACGCTAGTGCCGGTGATGGAGTGTGTGTTATGTCCATAGCAGTCATCAAAGCCTTCTGTGGTAAGCTGACATTTGAACAAAAGACCTCAAGTTAAGGAAGGTGCCAAGTGGATATCTATGAGAAATGACCTCTAAGCAAGGGCAAATGACTTGAGACAGTATCACAATGGGCTTGTTTGAGGGTCAGTCAAGAGGCCAGCATGCTAAAGTGGAGTGAGGTGGGGGATGTGGAGGAGAGGGGGCTGGAGAGGTTGCAAGGGGGCAGTCCATGTGAGGCAGTAGAGAGGGCAGTGGCTAATCAGTCAAGAGGGGATGTGAGAAAATAAGTGAATACTCAGGATCATTTGGCTTTTGTGTAGAGTAGATGGGAGAATGCTAAGGATCAAACTATCCATTTAGGAGGCTATTAAAATTCCAGAGTTTATTTCAATAGTTTGGCTGAGAGGTGATGATACTTTGGACCAAGATGGTCCAGAGTGGTCAGATTTGGGATTTATTTGGAAAATAGAGTTGACAGGATTTGCAGATGGTGTATAATTATAGAAATAGAGGAGTTTATGATAACTCTGTGATGATTTTCTGAGCAGCAAGAAGAATGGAATTGCGTTCAACAAGAGGAGGGAACTGTATAACAAGTAATATTAGGGAAAGGGACAGTCAGGAATCTGGTTTTGTGTGTGATTTTAGATTCATATTTGAAACATAAGGGGAAATGACAAGTCTGTAGTAGTCATATGCATTTGGAGTTCACGGGAAAGGTCTGGACTAGCCATGGATATAGGTATACATATACATAGATATAGATGCATAGATATTAAGAGTCAGCAACATATGGAGGGTGTTTAAAGCCAAGTGATCCGACAGGATCACCAAGTAAGAAGCATCAAGAGAGAAGAGAAGAGGTGCTGAGTGAGTCTTGCATATTAAATTTCTAGATGATTTCTGGTCTTAATAAGTGGTTATACCTGCTTTATTGGTACTAATTGAGTCCCACAAAATTTCCTGTGATCTTTGAAAGAACTATCATTAGCATCATTCTGTTCTATCCTAATCCATATAATCTTAATAGAGAAGCAAAGTTGTTTATTTAAAAAATACTGGGTTCTATTCCAAAGACTGCTGAGAGTAATTTTGTATTCTGTAGATGCAAAAGCAAAATCTTAAGACAAACATATCATAAAAAACTTTGATGAAGTGTTAATTCTGATCAGAATCCACCCTATGATGCTAGGATACATTTTTATGGATTGTCAACAACCAAAGATTGTGATTATACCCTAAACATTCATACATGACCTGATGCAACAGCCCTTGGATCTACCTAATGCCTACTCAACTGATTCACCTTTCTACATAGCTTCATTGTATAGAAAACCAAATGCTTTTTTGTAGGTTAGTATTTCAGTTCTTCTAAAAATGCATTCTTATGTCTTCCCTTTCAAAAGCATTTTATGCTTTCAAACACTTGCTTTGTGTTATTTGGTCTCTGTTTTATGTAATTTTCAACATATTTGGCATCAACTTGGTGTGCCTTCCAAAATTCTTACGTCCATCCATCTGCTTGTCCATATGCCAACAACCAGGATATATGGCTCTTAATCCTTAGTTGTTAAGGGAAAAGTTGGACTACTTGGAAAGAAATATTCTACCTTGTTATAAGATGTGATCATGAATGGTATGTATGACTTACTTGCCTAGTGTTATGCATTTAAAAAATGTTTTTGCCTACAGTCTAAATATGAGGGTTGTCCAGAAAGTATCCAGCCATTGTTAATATTATTTTTCTTATTACATGGATGTATTCTTTCCAGACAGCCCTCATGTATGTCCCTGCTTTTCTGTTCTGTATCAGTCCTAAGAAATTATGCTTTATGGAGCTAATATATATCCTAAGTAACTCTCAATTCTTACTCTCTCTAACCCAAGCATGCCTTTCAAAGAAGTCTATAATATTCCCTTTCCAAGAATATAAATTCATTGTGATTAACTACACTTTTACAAATAAGAACTCTTTGTTTTAATCAACGATGATATTAAACTGATCATCCCTTAAAAATGGAGATGGTCATATCTGCCTTATCTCCCCTAAAGAGTTGCATAAAAATGGCATAAAGAGTATAAAGAGCTATAGAAAAAGAAGGGTGTCCTTGAATATGTATAAATTATAACACTAAATATAATTATAGCAATATATGTATTCATGTATATGTTTTAAATATATATGCTATACAGATTTAAAAATTTTTAATCATCTTCCTTTTCTGGAGTGAGATTGATATCTTTAGTTTGTTGCAATTCATCATCTCACTTTCTTAAAATCTTTTTATATATTCATCAAAATTAGGGCCTTTATTCTGGAATCAGATGGAAATGAAATGAAGTCTTCGGCTTTCTCATTTGCATAATTGCAAAATTTTGATTTATGTGTTAACCTGGCACTAATTCCCATCTATTTCTTGGCAGTGTCTTTCCTGCTAGCAACAAGCTTATTTTTTCAGTACATTAGCTCTCTATTACTAAATTTCAGTTTGAATTCTTTGTAGGATTTTTTTCCTGCCCCCTGACACATTCTCTCTTTCTCCATCAAATAGGCTTCTGTTTGAGTAGTTTATTAGTGGCCTTCTGTGAAATAAAGAGGCTTCTGTGTGGGCTGCAGTTTGCCTACTGCCCCTGCTTTCAGAGGCAAACCCTTGCTGTTTCCTTTGCCCAGGCATATTCTGCAGCTTTTAGAGATCACCACTGCAGTCTGATTACTTTCCCCAAATGTTGATGCTTAGGCAGAAATCAAGGTAGCCTCTTTCCCTCTTCTATTCCCCTCCTCACTCTCTTCTGTCCTTCCTTTAAAGAAAACCGAAGTTGGGCACTAAAGGACAGTTTCTATACTCCCTAACAGAGGCACCATCTGCGCCAGTGGGGCATGGTTCAGCCATGCCTAAGAGAAGAGCTGGATTAGTTTTCAATTTCAGTACAAATGTGGCAAAAACAAGCAACATAGCAGGTACTTTTAAGGTTTTGAAAAATCTCAGGGTGAGCCCAGTTTGAGGATGTTTTCTGTCATATTTGCAGTGACTGAGAGTAGAGCTCTTGTGCTGTTCAGATGAGAGAAAGGAAAAAGTATCCATTTGTAACTTAGAGGTATGGGCTGTACAGGCGTAGACCTCACATCATGAGAGTTTGGGCAGGACATCGGTACCAGGAGAGCAGAAAGAAAGCCAGGGTAGTGTATGACACCTTTCAGACTCCTGCAGTCAGAATGAATGCCCCAGGCTGGGTTAAGAATACCACAATGTCCCAGAGCACTCTGCACCAGGGCCAGTGCTGGCACTCATCGTGCTACATGGCGATCACCCCTGGACATGTCTGTCTTCCCCGTGAGACTTGTAGCACAATGAGGACTCGGTGCTCAGATTTTTCAATACTGGAAGATTTTCAGCATTTAAAGTATAAATAAAGACTGCTTCAAACACACTGGAAGCATACCTCGATTTTATAGCACATTGTAACACAATGATCAGTTTACCTGACTGTGGCTTCTTGTGGGCAAGAAATGTGTATGTTGCATCATTGAAGTCTCAATCAATAGTGATTCATAGTCCATATGCTTCCCAAGAGCTAACATAGTACTGTGCTCATAATGAGAATTAAATATGTGTCACATGAGGACACAAATGGAAGAATGAAAAAAAATTATCAGTGACAGCTAAACATATAGATAATTAATGCAATTTTGATGAAGTTTTTCTCTGCTATTCTCTAATCTTTCATTTTATATTCTTTGGAGAAGAAATGGGGGGGTATAAAACAAATACTATACCACAGTCACTGGCAGGATTTTCTATGATGGATATTTGTAATATCATGGACATTTTGGAGGGAAAAAAGGAAAATCTAATGAAATAAAAAATACCAAAATAAATAAACAGAAACCCATATGGCATGACATTTTTCACCCCTTGGTTGACATAGAAGACTATATAAGTACATGTGACTATAATTCAAAAGTAAACAGTAGTGGAGGAGAAAGACAAGTCAATAAATAACCTCTGACATTTATTAAAAATATTTGTCAGAGTCAATACCATTGATTTTATAGCATATAAAATGTGTTTCTTCTGTAAAGGTCTTGTCATTTCCCCTACCATCTGCGCTTAGGATCATTTTTTCACATTTTGTTTCTTAAAAATTTATAATTTTCAGAATAAGATGTCATTTTAAATTCTGTTTAAAGCCACTATTATTTTATCTATATACTCAAACTCAGCCTAACTAACAATCAAATTGCTATGCTTGGGCCTAATTTCTTTGACATAAATCATTCTTAGAATATGTTCAAAAGATTCCCGTCACTATCTTGGTCATTAAGAATGCAAATGTACAAGCCAACATGTACACATGTGCACTCCTATATGTGTATCAATAAATGAATGTGTGTACCATTGGGCATCTGATGTGGAATTTAATACAAGCATCCAGACTCATGAAAGGGATATGAGAAATGGCTAGATGGATCCCTGAGAGTTGCTGATGAAAAAGAATCCAGAGCAGCTACTATATGGCTTTTGTCCTTTCTGAATCCTCCACAATAGGGATGTCATAGCGGGAACTGTTCGTGGAGGGGGCTGAGTCTTGCTGTCACCTGTTAGAGTGATCATTCCAAACTGAGGATATGCGAGTAAATAAAGACACAATGTGCTTATCACCAGGCCCAGTGAAAAAACCCAGAAGTCAGAGCTGTCCATGAGATATATCTTTCAATCATACACACACGACTCCCTTTTCCAAACCAAAAAATCAAAGCAACAAAAAAAGCCTATTTTATATAAAAATTTTAACATGTAAAATTTGATTTTTTAATATCAGTAACAATAATGAATTAGCAAAGAGAAAGCAAAAGTTAATATAGTTTGGGAGTTTTTATCATAGCACCAAATATTTTATCAAAGATGGATTCTTCCAGAAATAAAGAATTGGAAAAAGAACTTTGTGGTGTTGGTGTCTTATATACCTGAATTTCTTGATTTTCAGCAAAGAAAAATAGTGTGTAAGAAGCATAATGTTATTGTTTACATATTAATAATAATATAAAATGAAGAGAGGTCTTATAAATGAAGTAGTAGATGGATGAAATTGTTTATTAAGGGACTCTAGTGAATTGCACCAGCAACCTTCACTTTCTTGCATTAAGACATCTCTCCCAGACCATTAACCTTAGCTTTGAGGTTATAAAACTCAAAATACTTACACTGAGCTGCCAGATATTCTCATTATTTTATTTTTCTTGCTCAGTGGTAACCAAGATCAATTTAATTCAGACTCCCCTGAAGTAATTAATTGGGGGTCTTTCAAAAATCAGAATTCTGCAGAAGCAGAGTTCTTTTCTCTTCCATCCAATTAAACTCACAAGCCTTTACTGTCCCCATATGCCCCTTTCTGATAAGCTTTGTTCAGAATAGATACTCTGTGGAGAACTGATCTGAATTTAATTCTATTGTTTCTAAGAAACGTATCCCATGGTTAAAGTCCTATTGTTTTTCTCTAAAACAGAGATCTTCTCCGTACATAAAAAGAGTCACGGTTGCTTAGGGCCAGAGTTAGACAAGTTTTATGTTCTATGAACGGATTATAATTGCTAAACAAAATAGAAGCACAAAGGAAAACCAGTCTATACTGCATTTGAGAAGCCTGCTGTTTTTGTCATTACTTTAGGTGCCAGCTGCCTGTATCTACTGTTTTGTAATACAGGTCGAATCAGTGCAGAGGCCAGGAACACAATATCCATGAAAAGCAGAGAAATGCTGCTTAAAATAATACATCTAAAAGGAAACCATAAATTAGGAATCATGTATTCTGAAAGAAAGTGCTTTCCAGGACCACTGATAGGTAAATTGTTGGCAGAAACAAATGTGTTTCTCACTTATAATTATTAAGCTGAACCAAGTTTAAGGAGGTGGGAGAATCTTAGATGCCTCTCTGTATAATAAAATTATAAGGAATTGTCCTTGCTCCCACCATAGTCACAAGGCAGAAAGGGGTTAGAGCAACCCCTTAGGGATTAAAGATGATATCTTCTGATGTTTGCTTTTAAAATGCAAATGTTCTTGGGAGAGAAAGTACAGCACGTCATTAACAACTGATGCAACAGCAAAGTTATGAATTCACTTTTCTCCCTTACAGGAAAAATGGACAACAGTTATGTAATGACAACCCTGTATATATAATCAATTTTCATTTCATACAATATTTTGAGGTACATATTATGTCCAATTGGTGGAATAACAAACTTTTGGTTCACATAGTTAAGTAACTAGGTAAAGAAAAAATTTTACTCATTAATAAATCAAATATTCTTTGAACAACTACTATTTTTCCTGGCACTATCTTAATAGATATATATCATATGAATACCATACATCAGTCCCAAAGCTTGTGAAGATTGTATGCTACTGGAGGCAGAAAGATAATCAAAAACTCTATTAAAGGAGGGGCTGCAATGAAAAATTAAGGATTTGATATTCTGAGACTATGACAATGAAGGGTTCTATAATTTTTGTTCTCTGCTATGCTTCCTTTCAAGGTAAAGGATAATTAGAATTGATTTCGCTCTAAATTATTAATGGTTTCATATCTCCCTTTATATTATTTTTTTTATTGAGAGAGAATATTTTAAAAGAATAATGGTTTTGACCAATGGTTTACATAAGAAATACCTGGTTAGCTTATTAAACAATGCTGATTTTTATTGCCTAACCCAGAGGTTCTGATTTAGTCATTCTCAGTAGAGGATTATATTAATAAGTGTCTCAGCTGATTCTAATGCGAGTGGTTCATTGGCCACATTTTGAGAAGCAATCACCCCAAGGAATGAATAATTAACCTTGGTTATCCAACATGGTATCAGACCTCAACAGCAAGGATTCTGAAGGACAAAAGCACCCAAGACCAGTTCATATCTAAGAACTGCTTGTTCAATACATGTCAATCTGGAGCCCTTGAAATGTGCATAGCCCAAACTGAAATGGGCTGAATGTGCAAAATACTCACTGGGTTTTGAAGACTTAGTATGAAAAAAAAAAAGAATGTAACATAGCTCATTAATAACTTTTATATTAATTGTGTGCTGAAATGATAATATGTTGAATATATTGGGTAAAATAATACCCATTATTAAATTTTACCTTTTTTTTCTATTTTTAATGTGACTAATAAAAAATTTTAAATTGTGTACGTGACTCACATTATCTTTCTATTGAACTGTATTGTATGAACATAAAAGCCTTATTTATTTAAAAATCTATGGAAAGTGATTTCATTGTTAACCTAAACTTGCTTCTCAGGGTCATGTTGCTGTGGCACAGATGGTCTTGCTGATATTTCACTGCTCTTACCCCATGTGATAGCTATGCCAGACCATGTGCTCTCTTCCCTTTTCTGTAAATCAGCCTGCATCCAGGTCATTTTGCTTCTGTCCTTTCAAACTAGTATCCTTCTCAACTATTCAACCATCCTACTATTCCATCGAGCTCAGTTCCAATCCTGTCTCCTCTAAGAAACATTCCTCATTTATCTATAATATATATTGTGTAACTCTGTATTCATCAATTCATCAGTTTATTCCAAAAATTATCAACTATCCACTGTATATATACCAGTAACTGTGGAAGCAGCTGTTGTTTAATAGAGCTATAATAATATTTTTATCATTGTATACTGTGTCCAGCTGCCGGCCACGTAGTTTACAGAGGAAGTGTGCAATCACCAGCTATGTTACCATTATAAAATGTATCACGAGAGATGGTGCTGCACTGCAAGTACAATAAAATATGCACATTCACTTTCATTACTCATTATTCTACTTGTAAAAAAACAGTTGATCTAGGAGGAATGTAACAAGGTCTGTGGATGAGAAAAACACCATCCTAGAATCACTTTTAGAACTGTAAAACATATAATGACCTATTATTTATACAAAATATGGTTGCTATTCTCTAGTGGGTTTTTTGGGAAGATAATTACAATCATAAAAATGCACTTAGAAACCATTAAACTTTTTCCATAGTGATAATGTTACAATACGGGTATTTGCAAGCTATTGAGAATTTAGCAATTACGAACATGTAGAAGATTTGGATCTATTGATTAAAGAGAATATTTATATTCATGCATAATATTTGAGGTTTATAATATACAGGTTATTTATGAACATACCTTGGCATAAAAGAACATAGGGGTTTGCTATTTATAGTCATACACCCCATAATGACTTTTTGATCAATGATGGACCACATATACAATGGTGCTCCCATAAGATTATAATACTGCATTTTTACTGTACTTTTTCTATATGTAGATATATTTAGATAAAAAAATACAACTGCCTATAATACTACATATAGCAACATGATGAACAGCTTTGTAGCCTAGGGGCAATAGGCTATACAGTCTGTATCACCTAGTTTGTGTAAGTACACTCTATAATGTTCCACAATGAGGAAATCAGCCAACAATACATTTCTCAGAATGTATCCCCCCCATTCTTAAGCAAGGCATGACTGTATTTACTAGGATGATACAGTCAAATAGTAATTAATCCAGCATTAATAATCAAAATAATTTCCTCAAGCTCCTTAGTCATTTCTTCTCTGAGAGTCTGATAACCATTGCCTAGATCCTTTTCTGTTAAGTTGCTCTCACTCCTCAACTCCAATACACACACACACACACACACACGTACACGGACTCTTTTAGAGTTGCCCTAGTCTCAAAATCCTAAAAACCACACGTGCATTGATTTCTGCACAGGTAGGCAATTTGTGATTTTATTTTTCCTTATGCTGATTGCTAATTACGATGGATGCAAGACCTGCTTTGTTTCCATTTAAAAGCTTTGCTTGGGAGTGTTTCATCATCACTGAATCCAGCGACAGCATGAATATCAAAGAGAGAGCTGTTGGTAGATCTTCCTGCCACCTGTTTTTATTTTTTTATTTTTTTTCCTGGTGAGCCAGTCATGAATTTCAGTATGCTAGAACATTTCCTTGTAAGGTTTCCTTATTTCAAAGCAGATGGTTTATTAACTGATTGGTTATGGCCAGGAGTAAGATTAGGACTGGGTCAGAAAGTGTGAAGAGGAGGCTGGGTTCTAAATAATCCTTGTTGCTGTTTTCTACTGAGCTTGTTCAAATTTCTACCCAGGAGGAATGCTAAGCTGCAGTAATTCCTATGTGAAGGAAGCCTTTCCAAATGTCTGGACTGATTGCCTTTTGCAACAATAATAATGCCTTTGAAAGATTTGGTTTTATTTTGATAATGACTTTCCTCTGTTAGATATTTTGCTATATCCTGAGGATGCAATTGTGCATAATTCAGAACTCACGTCATGGCTTTCACGATACTGTGAGAAAACAATAAGCAAACTGACCATTACAACAGGGCATAGTAAAAGCTTTATATGGAATACCATGGGAACAGAGTACATGGGACATTTAAGCCAGACTTTCCGAAAAAAAGTGTCAATGGAGCTGCTAGGTTAAATGAGTAGGTAACTAGGAGAAAAAGATAATTTTGCCATTGCTCTTAGCTTGCTCTCAGAGAGGAGTGTATTCAAGATACCATTTTATTTAAATGCTCAAGGGTTATGGACTGACTAATGTTAATCAATATGTACAGAAAGACGAAAACAACCAGTTAGTTTTTGCTAAAAGCAAGCAGACAAATAAAATAAACAATTGGAAAAAAGAATAGCAGGTCAGTCAGCCATTTGAGACAATTGATTGAAAAATCATTCTGTTGGTTGCTCAGCATAATTCAGTACTCCCAGGGCAAGAGACCAAAATAAGCCAGAGCAGGGCCTGCTCAGTAAGAAGGCTGCAATGTTCCCAAACCCTCAGAAGGAATTGAATTTACTGTGAAGAAGTTGCTTAGGTCCACAGCAAAAGAAGAGGAAACATGCAATTTTTTCTTTTTGAAAATAGTTTTACATTTATTATATTGAAAAAACCCCATAAAATTGTCCTCATTAGAAATATGATATCCCTTATGATTATTTTACAGTTTTCTACTGTATTTATTTTTTATTGCATAGAGGTGATTAGAAGTAGGGAACGGATATTTTGGCATTTCAGCCCATATGGCCTCTGAAATTCTTAATCCCTGCCATGGCAGGAAGATGTGGCTGTTGGCAAGTACTGAGTGTGAATAAATGTCTCTACACTTGAGGATGTATACAATAACCAGAAAATAAAATTCATGGTAGCAGTGGATATCTCTGGGTGAATTATAATCTAGTCTCATATATTTCCATGTTTTATGAAATAAGTATATTTTGTAAGTCAGAAGAAAAGACTTCAAAGTCAGCATGTACAACTCTGCTTTGTGTATGTTTTACTATTAATAAATTTATGTATGTGAAAATACACTGATGTTTAAAAAGGAAAATTGAAATGCATTAGAGTTCATTAAAAATGGTTGCCTCTAGGTTATAATTTTTTTCCTTTCAATTACTTCTTTGTAATTTTCAAACTCTTTAAAATTTAGTCTATATTTCTAATGATGGGGAAAAATTACTTTAAAAAATGTCAGGCTTGGGGTAGGGGACATGGGTTGGAATTTTCAGTATCACACCAGGTGACTAAAACATAACAGCTGTACTGAAAATTGTTGCCCCAACATGGGTGAGGTCAAAGGGGATTTTTTTTTTTTTTTGAGACAGAATCTCACTTTGCTGCCCTGGCTAGAGTGCCATGGCATCAGCTTAGCTCACAGCAACCTTGAATTCCTGGGCTCAAGCGATCCTTCTGCCTCAGCCTCCCAAGTAGCTGGGACTACAGGCATGTGCCACCATGCCCGGCTAATTTTTCTATATATTTTTAGTTGGCCAATTAATTTCTTTCTATTTATAGTAGAGACGGGGTCTCGCTCTTGCTCAGGCTGGTTTCGAACTCCTGACCTTGA
>CAUYRT010090380.1:0-16003 GCA_963574885.1 Lepilemur ruficaudatus | reverse complement strand
TTCTTTTGCCCCAGTTGCTCTTTTTTTTTTGAGACAGAGTCTCACTCTGTTGCCCAGGCTAGAGTGAGTGCCATGGTGTCAGCCTAGCTCACAGCAACCTCAAACTCCTGGGCTCAAGCAATCCTTCTGCCTCAGCCTCCCGAGTGCTGGGACTACAGGCATGTGCCACCAAGCCCGGCTAATTTTTTTTATATATTCTTAGTTGGCCAATTAACTTCTTTCTATTTATAGTAGAGGTGAGGTCTCGCTCTTGCTCAGGCTGGTTTTGAACTCCTGACCTCGAGCGATCCACCCACCTCGGCCTCCCAGTGTGCTAGGATTACAGGCGTGAGCCACCGCGCCCGGCCCCAGTTGCTCTTTTTAAGAGTTGCAATAATACAAAACATCCCATCCATAATTCTCTCTGTCTGGTGTTTGCTATACAAATATATTCTAAAAACAAGAATCATTCTCCCGGTTCTGAGTAAAAATTAAAAAACAAAATTCTACAAATACAGCAATTTTCAAATTAATGTATGTAGAACTTACTGAGAAATACTGTTCCGCTTCGAGCTGATCCTGGAGCTCTTTCATTTGTCCATCTGCATCTTGACGTTCTCTGCAAGGATATCAAATCAAAGGTTTGAATAAATTATACACCAGCAAGTTTTGAAGCATGGTCTGGGGAACTCCTGGGAGTCCCTGAGGTCCTTTCAGGAAATCCATGAGGTCAAATCATTTTCATAATACTAAGCACCATAGCATTTTTTACTCTCATTGCCTCGCTAGTGTGTCTGGACTTTTCCTGCAGCTACATGACATACAATGGCTAATGAAGTGTGTGCTTGTGTGTTCTTGTGTTTCAAAATTGTCTCAGTTTTAATTCTAGACACAGCATATATCATTAGATAAATCACATAAACAAGAACTCTTTGGAACCCTCAATAATTTTTAAGAATATAAAGGTGGTCTGAGACCCAACAAGTGTTATACTAAGCAACACTGAATTATGCATTCCCATACATAGACTGTTATCAACCATGTATGCCAACCACACAGAATTCAAGGAGTACCTGAAATTTGGTTATCTTTGGGGGAATGAAAGAAATGTCTGGGAGAGGGCCTGTAGGGAGATCAGGAGTGCTCGTTTTATATCTAAATCTGGATGGTGACTGCCCAGTTACACATAACTTTACAAAAATTCACTGAGCTCTACACTTACTTGTGGACTTTTTACATATGTTTGTTAATCTTCAATAAAGAAATAAAGTAAACAATAAAATAAAAAGTGAGCCCAAAAACCCATTTAAGAAGATGGGTTCAAATACCACATTAAATTCTAGGCTCCTTGCAAAAACATAAGAATTATAGTTATTGCAAGCCAAAACTAAGGGGAAAAAGCAAGTTGGAAAACAATGTAACTTGTATGATCTAATTAACATATAAGCAAAAACCAAAATAACACGTACAAAACCCCAACCCTATATATTAATATATTTGTTCAGATGTATAGGTACAGGTATAGAAATAGGATAAATAAAGGATAGATAACAAACTGTTAAGATATGTTATCTCGGCAGAGAGGAAAATGTCTGAATTTATGGAGGGGAACTTCTATTATTTTCTTTCTTTATTTATTTAAATATAGGTCTGAGTATTTCACAATGAGAGATATTTGGATACCACTTGGATATTTAAAAAAACGTATGCAGCAAGAAAGATTCATGTCTTCAAAACAGTGTTGCAGAAAAAATAAAAATTAAAAAAAAAAGACTTGGAGTAAATGACTTAATTCCACTATATTAGGACACTTACCCTATTCCCATCCAACACAATTCGATCACTTTTGTTTACTTATTGGCTCTTAAACCTCTGGGTAAAAAGGAAGTTATGACTCAGTGTCACTTATCAATACTATTTCTGTATTTTATTGTTGATGAGTATATTATTGAGAATTCATGATTCTTATTTCTGAGTCAAAAATGTGAAAGATGCTAATTAATAATAAATATATGAAAGGTCAAGTTTTAAAACTGTCTGACCATGACCAGCTAAGCCCACTATTGCACACTCTAGTATAATTTTAATATCAAGATCTTCTTGAAGAGCCCATATCATTCACTTATATGTAACTTCAGAAACCTAACATTTATTAGATATTTAAGAGAGGTATTTTTCAGAAAGTAACCATGTAATAGGCACATGGTTACAAATGAATAGTGCAGAACAGCAGGAAGGAATTATTATACAAAAAAATAAAATAACAGCTTCTTAATCTACTCCTCTCCACCCCCACCAATCCTACTCCTCTAGAAGATACCACTGTTTCATTTCTGGGATTTGTTCTTTTGGTTGTTACCTCCACGTCCCAGCTATTTCTTGACATAAATTTTAGATATCATTTGCCAATTCCCTGCTACTAGACTTGAATTTAGCTCTCTTGCCATCCCCCAATCTCTCCCCAAACCCCAATATATTAATAGTTGTATATTGGTTTAAGTGACATGATTAAGCCTGTATTTCTTTTTACTTCAACCACAAAGCATAATACCCCCAGTTTGTTAGATGAGAACTCTAGCACTCCCATCTTTTGTCTTTGTTTTTGAAATTTCATGAGAACATGTCAAGCTGTAGGTCTTTTTTCATTCAGTTGCTGGGTCTTTTCAATCTAAAGACTTTTCCCCTTCAGCTATGGGAAATCCTCTATTATTCCTTCAACTATTTCCTCCCTGTGGTTTTTAGTTCTCTCTGGAATTCTTATAAGCTGGGTGTTAGAAAGAACTCTTAGAACAGTCTGTGTCTCACCTATTTCTTTTGCATCTTCATATCATTTCTTTTTGCTCTATGTTTTGTGAAATTTTACCTTTTCTTTGAACCCTTCTAATCAATTTATATTGGCAGTAATTTTTTTTTTTTTTTTTTTTTTTTTAGAAATAGTCTAAAACTTGTAGCCCAGGCTAGAGTGCTGTGGCATCAGCCTGGCTCACAGCAACCTCAAACTCCTGGGCTCAAGCAATCCTTCTGCCTCAGCCTCCCGAGTAGCTGGGACTACAGGCATGCGCCACCATGCCTGGCTAATTTTTTCTCTATATATTTTTAGTTGGCCAATTAATTTCTATTTATAGTAGAGACGGGCTCTCCCTCTTGCTCAGGCTGGTTTCGAACTCTTGACCTTGAGAGATCCTCCCGCCTCGGCCTCCCAGAGTGCTAGAATTACAGGCGTGAGCCACTGCACCCAGCCTATATTGGCAGTAATTTTTAATGTTTGAGAGCACCTTCCTATTCTGGAAAAAGTAGAAGTGGTATCTCCTGAAATTTTCAATAAATACTAATTACAAGAGGATTTGTATAGTGCTTCTGTTGTTACAGAACTTTTAGAAGTTCTCTTCTACTCCTTGATGTATGTTTCCTCTGGAGCACTTTTCCTTTCCCTTTTTTCTCTACCATAGTCTTCCTCTTTCATATTAAAGCCTTTCCTCAAATGCTTAGTGATACATGGTTATTTATTTAGAAAGGAGGAGAGAGAAATTTTAATCTGTATGCACACAGGAGGAGTCTTCTCATTGGCAAGCTTCAGTTTAAGATGAGAGGCTTAAAAAGCCAGCATTACGCAGAAGGATCCCTAAATGCTGGAGTGAAGAAGGCTTTTCACCCCATATTAGCTATTCCATTAAAATAACCCAGAGGTTGTGCCCAATTTCTTTAGAGGAGAATGCTCTCAGAGGAACTCTAGTGGTCTATGAACACATTTCAATGACCCCTATATGTTTTTCTAAGCCTCTCCTCACATTTTAGATTCTCAGGCCAGTAGGGCATGATGACCAGAATTCTAAAAATTTTAACTAGCTACTTGAACTTTCTAAGTTGTTTCCCAGAAATGGCAGAATTTCTACAAGACAAGGAGCTAAGACTCTGAAGCTCCAGGGCAGACTTCCTGATGCCAAGACTCACCAGCCCCCGCAACCTGCCCCAATGCAGGTAGCCCCTTTTTAATTTCACCACAACCTGTTCCAATGCACGTAGCCCCTCCTCACAAAGTCCATACTTTCCGTTAGTTGGAGACAGAGTTGAGGCTGATACTGATTCCCTGTTCTCCCAACACACATTTTTTATATTAAAAAGTTCCTTTTTTTCTTGTCAATCCTCGTGTCTCAATAATTGGATCTTTGTGCAGAGAGCAACTGAACCTAGGCCGAAACACCCTTGTGGTTTCATAACAGTAATGGGAGGTACCTGGCTACAGACATTTCTACAAGGGTGGTAACAGAGTATGACCAGTCAATTATTCCGTTCACAGTGTCACATTTACTCCAGCCCTTCAAGGCATTTCCTTTGAATGTTGAAATGTTTTTTTCTTCATATATATCCCACTTCATGTATACTTCTGGCCTTATACATACTCCTTGCTCCCTTCATTCCACTTCAATAGTCACAAGGATTCCATCACTTGCCATCAAAGGACCTTCTTGCCCTCCAACCCATTCTCATACTTGTTATGGGTTCATACATTTTAAAAATTTCCTTGCTAGAATTTTACTAGAATCTTAGAAGGAAGAAGAGATATATATGTTGGCCATTTTAAAAAGAAGCCTACACAGCACTTCATATGTAAATTCCCATTGTATGTATCTTTTTCTTTTTACCTTACATTCCAACTATTTATGTACCTGCCTTACCTCCTCCCCACAAGAAATAATTTCTAATAAAACACTCCAGAGTAGGAAATGTACTTGATAAATCTTTCTATCTCCCACAGTGACTATTCCAATGCCTTACACATAATATGGATGCATTCATTCGTGTAACATTTATTGAAGATATTCCATCTGCAAGACCTTAATCAAGAATTGGAGAGAACAAAATATGAATGATTTTTGTCCTTCAGTGAATTTATAACCTATTAGGTGGTTTAGATAGAAAACATGGGTATCTTTGGGGAGGAGTAACTAGGAAAAAGATTAAAAAACAAGAGACCCCTGTGAACTTATAAATAAAAGACATATATACTAAGTATCATAAATAAGGTATAAACAAAGTGTTATTAGAACTGGGGAAAAGCACAATCCAGATGATTAACTACCTCTTGCATTCATATAAACACTATTGTTAGAACAGACACTATGGACAGCATTCAGCCAAGCGGTTTTAAACTGTATTCCCCAGAGCCTAGGATTCACTGCTTAGGCTGTTGACTGAAGCTAGGCCAATGAGTTCAATCCCAGCACTTGAGGTGCTTTCTGAACTTGGATTCCAGTAAAGTTTGATCAGAGTCTCTCCAAATAAATGAAGCTATAAGACATATCTCTAGAGCTGTCAATGGCCAAGTTTTCTGTTAAATGGAAAAAGCAGGCCTAAAATGAGAAGAATAAACTTGATATACAGAAAAAGATATACAGATATGCTTTCAAAACAAAAAAAATCAAAGATGAAAATGCCTGAATATTGTTCCAATTTCTAGTTCCAATTTTATTTTATTACATTTTATTTTCAAGACAGGGTCTCTGTCACCCGGGCTACAATGAAGTGGCATCATCAGAGCTCACTACAACCTCAAACTCCTGGGCTCAAATGATCCTCCTGCCTCAGCCTCCCTGAATAGCTAAACTAACTACAGATGTGCACCAACATTTTTATGTTTTTTGTAGACATGGGAGTCTTGCTATGTTGCCCAGGCTGGTCTTGAACTCCTGGGCTCAAGTGATCCTCCTCGCTAGGCCTCCTGAAGTGCTGGGATTACAGGTGTGGGCCACTAAACCTAGTCTCTAGTTCCAATTTTAAAAGTTGAAATCTCATTAAGAGTCTAGGCCTACTCTGGCAATAAACAGATCAGCAAAAAGAACAAAGTCTACTCGAATATTTTGACCATCCTTTCCTGGCTAGTGTCAATTTTATGGATCTATCACAGGTATGTAAAAAGCAGGCAATTAACAATGATGAAAATAGTAGAGTAAAAAAATAAAAATAAAAAATAAAAACTTCAAGATACAAAGAAAAAAAAGAAAACAGTACAGTAATAGTCATAGTTGTAGCGGTAATAACAGAAATAGTTGTAGTAGTAATAGTCCCTACCATTTATTGTGTGCTGGATGCTTTAAATTAATCATTGTTATCCTTTACAAGATCCGTAACAAGCAAGCTATTTACTGCCCTCTTTCACAGGTGTGATAAAAGGCTCAGAGGGCTTAAAGTATTTTGCCAAATGTTGTTCAGCTAGTAATCAACGGAACTGATATTCACACCTCACTCTGTCTGGCTCCAAAGCCTATGCTTCTTTCCACTCTATCACACAGCCTCTCATCAAATAACTGGGATCCAATTGACCTTTAGTCATGACTGGAAAGAAGTAATTGTACTACTAATAGAATGAGTGGGACAAACTTTAATAGCATATTTACTGTATATTTTTAAAGTATCTTAACAATATGCTTTCCACTTTCTAAGTACTAAACTAAGTAGAACACTAGAGTATGTCCTACAAAATCATTACAAAAGGCACATGGACAATAGACATGAGAGGCAGTCCTGAGGAAGAATCTTATGGAGTGAAAATCACAGACATTTTCTTCTGCTGCAACACCAACATACCTTCTCTATCATTATATTATCATCAGGTAGCAGCAGTGAACAACTGTTGGGGAAATAAATACAATCTTCTTTAAGGACAACAGTGGCATTCAACACACTACTTTTGCAGAAAGAAGGGGAAAATATGATCAGGAGAGTAAAATAGTCAAAAGAAAATCCCCAGATACACCAAAATTAAGATAATTTACCTGTAGATAATTGTGCATATTAAAACTTTGTCTCACACTTACTTTCGAAGTTCAGCGTTTTGTTTTTCCAAGTTCATTTTCATTTCCATGAGATGGTTATTCTCTTGTTTTAACTGCTTTTCTGACATTTTTAGTGTGTTAACTTGCTGTGTTTGCATCTTCAAGTCATTTTGTGTAAGGCAACGCTTCTGAGTTTCCTGCTCTATTTTTAATGTCAAGTTTCTAACCTAAAAAACAAATTGTGAACTTGGAATATTAGTAAATTATTTTAATTTTTCTTATCAACAAAGTGGCATCAAATATGGTGATGTAAAACAAATTCTTGCCCTTAGGAAGCTAATTCATCTCAGAGTAAAATACTTTTTGTATTTCTAAGAATGTTACAAATAAATCTTTAAAACAAAATCTTTGAGGTAAAAATTAATTTTTAAAAATGTAAAGTATGACTCATTTAGTATATCATCAAAATTCAGTTAAACCTACAGGCTGTAGAATGCTATTTTACAGAAAAAATTTTTAAATTATGAAACCATCATTAGACCTTTATAAATAAACCTAATTTTTTATTAATTCATTAAAGAGTTTATTACTATTAGTAAAATTAATACTTACATCCTCATTTAGCACATCTTTCTGTTTAAGGAGCTCATTTATTTTCTGTTGTGACTGCTTGAGGTCACAGTCTAATATGGAGCATCTTTTTTCAGCTTCCAGCAATAGATTCTCCACTTTCTGTTTTAAAGTCCTTTCCTCCAATAGCTTCTTCTCCATTTCTATTACAATAAAAACGGACATAATCATAAATTTACAGACAAAAGAAGCATATCAAATACATGACACAGTGCTAATAAAAATTACAATAAATGACGCTGCCTTATATTTTTATTTTCAATTAACATTTTCATCACTCCTCTCAACATATTTGAAATGTTGAGAATTTCACGCTTGAAAATTAGGAGTTTTATTTGCAGTATAAAAATGTATCACACTCTACGATATTACATTTATTCCAATGGATGCAAGATGATCCTACTTTTGTGTTCTATAATGGATGCTTATATGTTTAAATAAAGATTTTTTAAAAATTTTTCCCACAATTCAATGTCTCTCGGTTTAGTAATTACTACTTTTACCTTAAAACAATACAGGTAGATTCTATGACCTCCAAGTCTCTTTCCCTACTAACATTTTTATGCAGATATTGAAAATTACCTTTTAGGGACACAGTGAAAGGCAGGAGTCTGGAACCAAACTTCTTGAGCTTAAACCCTGGCTCTGACACTAATTATTTGACCACCAAGTGATTAACCTCTCTGAGGCTCAGTTTCCTTACCTCCAGAACAGGGACATAGCACCTACCCTCCCAGTGATGTTATGAAGATTTTGAGTTAATACACGTGTAGTACTTAAAGCTGCCTGGCATACAGCAAGCACTTGGTAAATGCTCATTATTTAAGAATTTTTAATAACCTAAGAAAATGTTCACAATGATTTTAAAAGAAAAAAAACAGTATAGAAAATCGAGAAAATATACAAAATATTATCCTAATTAGTAGGATTATGGGTAATCTCTGCTTTTTTCTTTTAACTTTCCTATATTTTCCAAATGATTTGCAATAAACTTTTAATCTGTTTTATTAATCAGAAAATGCTTTTAAAAGCTTCTTCTATCTCAAAGTGAAGAGCAGAAAAAGTTTGTCTAACCAAGTGATTTCAATATTGAATGTAAGTTATTACAGTTAAAGGATTATCTTTTGATATATTGACTAGTACTTCAGTTCAAATCCAATTAGAGTTTTTCTGCTCCTTCGTACCTAATGCTCAACATCTAATTATCATTACAAATTTTTAGTTTCTAATGGTCTTCAAAAGTATAGAAAAAAGAAACATTCTTCATGTACTACTACTACTAATAGCTAGCATTTCTAACCACTATACATGTGTTATTACACTTGATTTTCACATCAATCTAACAATACTGTAATTGTTCCTTTATAGGAACCAGGCATAGAAAGTTTAAGTAACCAGACAAGGACAAATAGCTAGTAATTATTTGGTAAGCTATATTTTTAATCCAAGGAAGCAATGACATTCAGTAGAAAGTCCAAAAGGTTTAGGCTCAGATTTGAATACCATCTATAATATTGAACAGTGTTGTGTACTCACGTGTAAAATATGGAAGTCATCCGGCATTCTTATATTAGTGTTGTAAGTAATAGTATGAAAAAATGGTAGTTATGTTATCCTGAATTGGTTCATTTTCATCAGTTCAGAGAATAACCAATGAATGAATGTACTCATTTTAAAAAATAATCACCATAACGTAGGCATTGAGAATAGAAAGAGGCACAAAGGAATTTAGTGAGGTGATGGAAATATTCTGTATCTTGTTTTGGGTGGTAGTTATTTGAGTATATCACAAATGTCAAAAATGTTTACATTTTATTACATATAAATTATACCTCAGTGAAGATAATTCAACTCTGTCTTCTAGGCCACAGACAAGGAAATGTGGCCCACTAATTTCCTCCCTCTCAATTAGATTTTTCTAAACAAAACACTGATTTCATTTTTTATCACCTGGAATTAGTGCCTTAAACTAACCTGATTTTAATATGAAAATCTATTATTTTAATTATATGCAATAATTAAAGGCATTTATGTGCTAAATTACTGATTCATAAAGGTTATGCCTCAATATGAAATGAAATTTCTGTTCTGGTCAAGAGTTTTAAGACTTGCACAAGAATACTTTAAAGTACTGATTTCCTTTGGAATTTCAAATCCATCATAATTATAAATAGTTTGGAAAATAAGAAATTATCCTAAGATAATTCCAGGATAAAGTCTGGTTTGTGGAAAAGTTAACTGTTCTATTAGTATTATGCAGCTTTTACCAATCTGGCTAAGTAACTTCATCATGCCAGAGATCAAAATATTTAGTGACCTTATATTTTAGTTAGGCTACCTATTATTTTTAAATCTTTATCTTGCATAAACTGGTAAGAATTTTATAATACAATCTAGTGAAAAGTCAAACCATAATAAATATTACAAAAAAGAATATATTCCCCAAATATGAGTATGTATATCTAGAACTTCACAGTCTGTACACCTATTAATATTCATACCGCTGAAATATTAATTTCTTTCTGATCTAAAAACTTTCTCAAATAATTTTATGTTTCAGCCTTAGAAATAATTGTTGTAATGATGCAAAGAAAAAAAAAACTATGTAAAGCTTCCCTAATAGATTCCCCCTCTCCAAGTTCCTAATATTTGGCAATAAAACAAATATTTTTCAAAACCAAAGAGTTGAAGACAGAATCACTTCTTAGAAAATGCTGCTGGAAAACCGTCTTTTAAAAATGCATACCTTTCATGGCTTCCGATTTAGCTTCCTCAATGGATTCATAGATCTTATTTTTATCTGCTAGCCGTGCCTTTGTGGCTTTGTGTTCAGCTTCCTCTTGTTCTAAGCCCTGCTGTATAACTTTTAGTTGGTATGTCATATCTATTTCCATGTTGCTCTTTTCCTATTAGAAATTTAAGATGGAAGTTATCAACAAAAAAGACTCACAATTTCAAAAACTTTCAAAATTGTTAACAGACTTACTAAGAATGTTCAATATTTCCCCTCCTCTCTTCATCCAAACTTCTTTTAATAGTAATCTATGTACTCCCACTTCTTCACTTCCCACTGTACCTACCCATCTTCCACACCTCCACCCGTTTTGAGATTTGTATTCAGATCGCTTAGGCTCAATAAATTGACCAATGCTATTCTCAATATCAAATTCTAAAGACACTATTCAGTCTTTATCTTATTTGAACTAACTGCTGCCCTTGGAACTATCCCTTGACACTCCTGACATTGTATTCACTTGGTTGTCTCCATCCTGCCTGCATCTGTCCTGTTACTTCTGAAGTTTCCCCACTTAAATGCTGGTGTTCACTGGAGGTGGTATTCTTTATCCCCTCTTCCTATTTTCTAAACATACACCACAGATTTTCTAGTTCTTTGATTTCTATAGTTCATATCATAAATACAATACAGGTATTTTTTCAAATAAAATCTTTAATACTAAAAATGATTTTTCAAACCACACAATCCATCAAGACAGTAATCTATTCTGCTGTAAAAAAAAAAAATCACTACTCTACATAATCTCTTCCCACATGAGTTACTACACTCAGATGCTTTCAGCTACTTACATACTGATGACTCTCAAATATTTCCAGCTCCCACTACCATTGCTGACTGCCTTGTAGACATTCTAATCTGGCTGTCCCACAGACACCCAAAACTTAAGAGGACTAAAGTGGATTTATCTCCTCTAAATGAGCCATTTCCCTTTATTCTTTATTAATTAATGGCATCACTATATATCTAGTCACGACATACAAACCTGGGACTCATTTTGACCACTACTCGCATGCCACATCTAATCTAATCAATCACTAAGTGCTGCCAAATATTCCTCTCCCAAATATTTCTCAATATTCTATCCCTATATTCCATCCCTTTAGCTACTGCACTAATTAAGTCTCCATTACTGAAAAAGTCTTCTTACTAGTCTCCCTGCCTCTAGTCTTGTCCTTCTCAAAGCTATTCTCCACATAACACATACTGATCTATCTTAAATGTACTTGTAATAAGAGCATCCAATTTTAAAGTCGTTAAGTGGCTGGCCCATTAGAGACTATATTCTAAATTTCTTAATAGAATATTCAAAATCTTGCATGATCTAATTCAAGCCTATCCCTGTAGCCTCACTTTCCACATCTTCCAGCCAATTTCAATCCAATGTCCTTTTATTTTTTTTTTAAGTTGCATTGGAACATAGCCACACCCATGCCTTTATGAATCACAGCAGAGCTGAGTAGTTGCAACAGAGACTATATGTATGAACCACAAAAGCCAAGATATTTACTATCTCGCCCTAAAAAGAGTAAAGTTTGCTGACCTCTATTCTATATTCCAGAAATATTGAATAGTTTGTACTTTAACAAGCAAACAATGCCTTTTTAATTTGCTATCCTCTATGCCTTTGTTCATGCTATCTTCCTCAACTCAGAATGTGCCTTTATTTTGCCAAGCTATCCTGCCCTGGATTCATCCTATACACCTAATGCACACACCCTCTCTGTACTTCTATCATTCTATGGACACTACTGCATTAAATTTATCTGTGTGCTTTATTATTACTTTAAAAATTACCTATTAAAGGTGACATTATTCAAGTCAACGTCTACATCCTGATATTTCTACCACATATGATACACTAAATATTTAAAGAAATGAAGAAATAAGTGAATGAAAATAAAATGCTAACTGCACAGACCCTAGAAACCACCCCTGGCTTATAGTACATTTAAAGAAAAACTAAATGCCAAAAGTCATGATGACTTTATATCATTTTTAAGATATGTTACTAGTCAAAAGTTAATTTTTACTTGGATACCTAGAGAGAAGATCCTTGTTACACACATTGCAGGAGAGTCCCTTCCTCCACGAGCACCCGGCATACTGAGGGCTGCTGTACAGTGGTATGGGAAGCCTTAAAATACACAGCCCTTATCTACACAAGCAAGTCTCAATATGAAAAAGTCCAGGAGTACATGGAAATATTCCAGTTAGTGATTTCCCTTAGAGTAACTTTTCTAATCTGACACTGCACTGTCATTTTCTTACACAAAAATATAACGCTAATTTTTTACCTTTTCCAAATCAGTAAATCTCTCCTGTAGTTGTCTCTTCTCCAGCTCTACTTTTGCTAGTAAGATTTTGCCATTCTTTAAATCTTCTTCTAGGCCAGATATTCTACCTAAAAATTGCAACATTATTTTAAACAATAAACTCACAAAGTATATACATTCAGTAAGAGTAAAAAATATGGAAGCCACGTCATATTTTGGAGCTGCTATTTGTGAGCAAGAGTTTTACACTTGTTGGCATTGTGCTCTACAGTTAATTTAAGCGGAACCCAATCTACCGCCTGAGGAGTTTGACACTTAAAATCATAGTATTTGAAAGTATTTTGTTCATAAAATTTTATATCAACATACTTCTAATATTCTAACTTTACATAACAAGAGTAGTACATACAGAAACATGCTACTCCAGCATATTATCTATCATCTAAAGCTATTTCCAAAATACAAATGAAGATTAATTCAAGTGCAATCACCACTTTAATACCTTGTAAATCATTAATTATCTCTGATCCATGGGTTCGGTCTCTTCTTTCAGATTCCAGAGCTGACTGAAGATTAATAAATTCCTTTTCAAGTTTTAACTTGGCAGTCTCCAGCAGGCAGTTTTTATCTTGAAGATCTCTATTATTAGATTCCAGCTGCTGAATCTGTTTTGAACTTTCTGCCTGGGTTTTTCTTAACCGGGATGCAGTATCAGATTCTGTGCGCAGCAAAGCATTGGTTTCATCCAGCTGTTATTCCAATTAAAATCAAAGAAACAACAAAGGTGTACATAATGAAAATACATCAACTTATTACCCATTACAAACTATTTAAAATAAACGAAAGCCTAAAAATATTCTCCCAAAGACTTCCCTCTAAAATTAGTTTTAATTGCAAAAGGCTTCTAATGTTAAAAGACAGTCATAAAAAAACTCAATATTCTCATTGTAAATTGAGATCAACATACTTGTCTCTGGAGTTCATTCACTTTCTCAGTGGATATTTGAGAGTTTTGATTTCTTTTTTTCATATCCTCAAGTTGATCTTTTAAGCTGTTAACTATGATAAAAAGCATTTTAGTGCAAGCTTCACTACAACATATATACATTTAATTTTTTTCTTGAAAAGCATTTAATATTCTACACCACAAACCATCATTTTCCAAATTTCGTTTCTTGTCTGCTTCATGATCAGCTTTCCGTTGATATTCGGCATTTTTGTGCTGGAGAAGCGCCTTTTCTCTTTCTAATTGTCGTAAGGCTGATTCCACATTTTTCCTTAAGGTAATCTAAAAAAATGCTTACCGTTATTATCAAAAAGTATGTATAAAAATCAAATCAAAAAATACTTCCAACAGATAAAAAAGATCTAAAAAAAGCTATTTTTTTAACATTGTTAAAACTGTTTTCCGTGTTTCTAAAAAACACTAATCTTAAAAAATCGAAACCATAAATGTTTTGTTTACTATTGAAACCCAAATTTTCTGTGACTTTCCATTACTACTGAACCTATCTATGTTCAGTCTGTGTCTAAAATGTTACGAATAGCAATTTAAAAAAATAAAGCAAAACAAACAATGGTCATTCTCTGTTTTTAAACCATATCATTAACTACACTATAAATGCAAATTTTTTAGTTGAATATCTATACATGCTAAATTAACTCAAGTTTCAAAAACATTAACAAAATGAAGCCTATAATAACATAGTTACCCTATAATTTTAGTCCTGTCCACCAATACTATAAGGTAGGTTTTACTGTATATTAAGATAGGGGTATGTATTATCATAGTACTAAAAAGAATTCTATAGGTAAATCAGACACCAGAGATTTTTACTAACAAAAATGTTAAAAGTGTAGGGCAACTGTACCTCTTCTTCTAGCTCCTTTGCTGTTTTCTCTAGGCGAGTATTAACAGATCTAAAGAATTTCAAAAAGAACCAGTAAATAAAATAACTCTCCTAATTTACAATTTAAAAAGTCTATAAATTTAAAAACTGCATAATTACTTTGTAGCTCTCCTTTTGTAGTAAAATGTTTAAGCTTAAATTTTATAATATGACAAAATATATATACAATATAATACAATTATTAATAATTTCCAAAACATACTTGCATTTCTGCTCTAGTTCCTCTTTGGCTTGTATCTCATTGCTAAGGTGTTCTTCTAATGTATACAGTTTTTTCTGAATCTGTCAAAACATGAAAAACTATAATTATAAATTTTGGCCATATTTGAAGATGAGAGGCTTAAAGAAAATAATGATAAACTTATTTTGTCTTTCCACTCAACATGATGTCCTCTTTAATGGTACAATATTGTATCTTAATGTGACTTTTACTGATAGAAAAACTTCCCCATGTCTTGCTTTTTCTCTATCACTGTATACATATATGAACACACTTACGTAAACATGCATGAGAAGCTCTAACTTCAGCAGAATTCTATGATAGCAAGTTTTAAATTCATCAGAAAAAAGGGGTACCATTTCTGGTATCTTCCACTGCTCTTATATAAATTATTTCTTTGAAAATATTTTTACCATTTGTGCTAATAAGATAAAGATAAAAGGTCTATATCTGCAATGAACATTCAGAACATTAAAAGGAATATGCTCAAAAATATATTACTGGTCTTAAAGCTACGTCGACCTTTAAACAAACTTAAATTACAGAAACTATTAAATAATCCGTTTTTGGAACATTATTTCCTTTTTAAAGAATTTAATTTGTTGAGTTACTGTGTTGCCTTAGATATAGGGTCAGGTACTTTTTAAACATTGTCTCATCAATCCTCACAAAAACCCTAAAATGATGGTAACATTATATCAACTTGATAAACTGAAATTCAAAAAAGGTGAATAACCACGCCAAGACTGCATTGCTAGTAAGTGGCAGTGCCAAAACTCCAATGCAGGTCTAGAGACTCCAAAAACTCTATTTTCCTATAATAAGAATATGCAAGCTGGCGAACTAGTCAAGTTTAACTGCTATTGGCTGCTACCACATTACTATAATTTGAGCACACTGGTTATCACATGTTAATATGTTCCTACTACCAGTTATATATCCTTAATAAATAAAAACAAGAAAATTATAAAACATATATTTTAAACAGATCCATATAAGCAATAATAAAAGGGATACTTGGTAGAAAAAAGGTTGGGAACTTCTCTTTTGGGTAGAAGTAGTACTCCAAATGTTGGGTGGGATACTACTATATCACAACACTGATATAGTGATGAGTTTTTCTCAGTTTTTCAATATATTTGACAGTAGTATCAACATACCTCTTGACTTTCCTATTTGAAACAAAACGAAAAACACAGAAAACATTAAAATGCTTGTTATGCCTTGCAAAATTCACAAATCATACCAAAATTATCCAACCTATTTTTTTAGTTTTTTTTTTTTTTTTTTGAGACAGAGTCTCACTCTGTTGCCTGGGCTAGAGTGAGTGCCATGGCGTCAGCCTAGCTCACAGCAACCTCAAACTCCTAGGCTCAAGCGATCCTTCTGCCTCAGCCTCCCGAGTAGCTGGGACTACAGGC
>CAUYRT010090379.1:0-14004 GCA_963574885.1 Lepilemur ruficaudatus | reverse complement strand
AAAATAATCACCCAACAGAACTGCGTTTTTATTTATTAATTTTTTTAAATTAATTAATTATTATTTTTTGAGACAGGGTCTCACTATGTTGTCCAGGCAAGTGCCCTGATGTCAGCCTAGCTCACAGCAGCCTCAAACTTCCGGGCTCAAGAGATCCTCCTGCCTCAGCCTCCTGAGTAGCTGGGACTACAGGCATGCACCACGACACCTGGCTAATTTCTCTATTTTTAGTAGAGACGGGGTCTCGCTGTTGCTCAGGCTTGTCTCAAGCTCTTGGCCTCAAGCAATCCTCCCACCTTCCCAGGCCTCCCAGAGTGCTACTGTGCCCAGCCCACAGTGAGTTTTGACAGCTTCTTCAAACTGGAGCAGGCATACGGCAGACTTTCCAAGGGAATACTGTATGTGAAAAGGATAGTTTTAAGGAACTGATATTCCTGATCCTCAAGTTCCTTGTTAAAACTGCCCTGCCTGAGAAAGAGCCTGTGGGTTGAGCCTCAAGGTTGGTTTCTTCCACTTTCTCTTCTCATTGTCTTTGTCACCAAAGAAAGCCACCTTCTCACCCACGTCACCTCTCACTGGAGCACATTGCCCTAGGGTATGAAAATTTCTCAAACAGGCAATCAGACAATTGCAAAACATTGTGATATCTCATCAAAACTTGTAATATATTTGTGTTGTTCATAGCAGAGCTGTGTTAATTTCAATTATAGTGATAATTCAATCCCAAAGAAAGATTGTTAACAGTCTTTGAAGGATCTCAGGAAATAAGACATTTTAATTTTCAATTTATATTTGTGTTTTGTGGTGAGAGGCATGACACGGTGGTAAATAAATGTATTTCTCCATAAAAATATATTATGTTATCATAAATTTATGGGGGAAGGAATGGATATACAATAAGAAAAGGAATGATACAAAATTTCTGACTTAAAGATTAGCTTGTTCTTATAGTTTTTACATTTGATTCTTGTAGTATCAAATTATTGCGGTGTTTACACTTTATTGGATATATTTAAAAGAATGATGCAATCTTTTATTTTTAAATGTTACTATTTGCAATATGCCAGCACTTGCAACTATTTTTAATTATGGTAAAAATGTTATATGCCCACTTGAAAAACCCTTGCAAGGGTTGCGTAGTTTTCCAGAAATCCTTTAAGAGGTTACTCAAGCAAAAACGTTAACACTCTGTTAGAGGAAAAAGATGTTCCAGTTGACGTCCCAGTCTTTCCTGGGTTTGCCACTTGCGCCCTCGGCCTGTGGGTTAAGTTTTTGCTTTTAAGAAAGTGACACTGTCCTTTTCTTTGTTCTCTCCCTTCCTAACTGGTCAAAAACCCCAACTGGGAGGGCCTGACAAGCCTCAGGCCACCATGCTTGCCTCCACAGCCCCCAGCCCGCCGCGGATTTGATTGATCCTTTCACAGCAAGCAGATCACAGAATGTCGGGGTCAGGAGGTCTCAGAGCTGGGTGATGGTGAACATGCTCTTGGTCTAAGTTCTGAACTTACCCAATCTTCTTTTACTAATGGATCTAATGAGGAGTTTCTTAGCCTTGGGAATGTCAGCGGGTCTAGAAGAACAACAATAATCACACTGCTGGAGCCTAGGGTGTGTACTGTGTGCCAGCCCCTGTTTGAACCCGTCCATGTTCTCTCACGTGGGGAGCAAACCCTAACTCACGCACCGAAAGCTCTCATTGGCCCTGTGAGGTAGGAACCATCATTCTTCTCATTTTACAGATGAGGAAGCTTAAATTAATTAATTAACATAAAAAATCAGGTGTGGAATCAAGATTTAGAGCCAGGCCCTCCCACTGCAGGTTGAACATTTACATCATTCTTTACTATTTGTTGCATAAAAATGAGAAAATACAGGCAAAAGGTCAAAACAACAATCTGCTATCTGGCCACCCAGGCAGGATGAGTGCTTATGTTTTGGAGTGTTCCTTTCTAGTCCTGTGTGCCAGTGGGTGTGTGTGGGTCTCTGTCACTCCGTCTGTTTACATAGATGAGAACTTCTAGTTCTGTGATCTGCTTTGGACACTTAAACTATGTCCACGTTCCACTTGGTCACTTTTCCTCTCTATTTTCTGCCAAGGTCGGTTTTGTGTATCCCCTGGAGCGTGAGGTAGGTTGAGATAACTGTCTCTTTCTGACGTTCCGCCTCTAGCGTTCTGTCTCCTGTGGGCAGCTCGAGGGAACGGGGTGATGCAGGCCCGCTCCACCCAGGCCTCGCCAGCAGCATCCCAGGGCTGCAGTGCTCCCCAGGAAGACTGCCCCTCCTCTGAGGCAGGGGTGGGGCTGACGGTCAGGAGTCTTCCATGCTCAGCATCAAGTTCAGATGGCGTGTGGGAGGGAACAGAAGGCAGGTTTCAGATCTTGGCTTATGCTGCTTTATTCTCTGTTTTTGGCGATGTCTGTATAATCTTTAGCTCTTTGGAGGAGCGAATTCTTACAGGAACATTCTGAATTCTGAAGCCCAAGTTCATCCACCTCTCTGGAGCCAAGGATGCCAGTATGAGTCCTTCTCACACCGGAGCCCTCTGGAGCGTTCCTCTGGGAGCTCTGAGCATTTCCAGGTCTCACTTTGAACCAGAAGTCCTGTGGTGTGGTGGCCTCACCAAACAGCTCCTTTTAGGGAACACCCTGCCCGGAGCATCTAGGATGGTGCAGCGTCTTGGGGCTAGCAAAGGGTGGGTGCGGTTCCATCCTGAGGTCCTGGGGATGAGAGAGCCCCATAGAGTGGTTCCCGGAAAGGAGCTGTGAACTTCTGTCGAGGCCACATTTTGCAGGGACCCTGTAGTGAGGCGGCTGTGGATACCCTCTGAGAGACTAAATACACAAACGAACAATGACCCAACCATGTAAGAACCCTGACCCACAATCGGCAGCCACCAGCCCAGAGACCAACGCATCATCTTCAGTATCCAGCCTGGAAAGCCTTGTAGGAATTCAAGTCACTACCTCTAATGGCTGTCCAGGAAGCCCAAGAAAAACAACAATAGCACCCCTGTCACAATCAGCCCCAAGGGGACTCCCCAGGCCCTGCCTCCACCCAGGGCAGCCTGAAGCTGCTACTCTTCCTCCCTGAACCTGTTCCACCCCTTGTCCTGCCCTTGGTCTCCGCCATATCCAGTGCTGGTGGCCGACTCCCTCGCCAGAGAAAGCTCTGCACAAATGATAGACTTTGCTTTTTTCATTTGGGTGGTCTTTGCTTATGTCCACCCCTTCCTTCTGTGGGAATATTCTATTTTACATACTTAACATGGTCTCAGGTTAATAAATAGCCTACTCTTCCTTTCAAACAATATATTTTGCAAGGTTTTGCTCTCAAATGTTATTCGTATTTTAGTTCTATTTTTTAACTCCATAAGTGATATAGTTTGGATGTTTGACCTCTCCAAATCTCATGGTGAAATTTGATCCCCAACTTTGGAGGTGGGGCCTAATGGGAGGTGTTTGGCTCCCCCATGAATGGCCTGGTGCCATTCCCATGGTAATGAGTGAGTTCTTGCTGTTAGTTTCCATCAGATTTCTCTCAAGAACTGGTTGTCAAAAAGAGCCTGGCATCTCTCTCCTCTCTCTCTTGCTTCCTCTCTCATCATGTGATCTCTGCACACACCAGACCCCCTTTGCCTTCCAGCACGAGTGGAGCAGCCTGAGGCCCTCACCAGAAGCAGACGCCAGAGCCATGTTTTTTGTACAGCCTGCAGAACCATGAGCCAAATAAACTTCTTTTCTAGGCAAATTGCCCAGCCTCAGGTATCCCTTTATGACAACACAAAACAGATGAAGACAAATTTGCAACATTATTATTATTTGTAACTGTCCAGGTCTGTTTGGCTTCATCCACAAGGTCACTGCTTTCTGAGCCTCCCAGTCCTTCCTGCATCTCAGACCTGTCTGGGTCATTTTCATTCTCCCTGAAGCACATCCATTAGATGAGCCATATCAGAGAGGGATGCTGGTGATTTCATTTGTTGGAAAATTTCTCTATTCTTGAAAAAGAATTTCCCAGGCATATAATTCTAGCTTGGCCATTATTTTCTTCAAGCACTTTGGAATTATTAGTATGCTTTTCCTGGCTTTCACTGTTGCTGCTGAGAACTCTGCTTCAGGCTAATTGGTGTCTTTTGTAAATAATCTGCCCCCCTACCTGGCTGTTCTGAAATCTTTTCCTTATTTTCTGTATTGTGCAGTTTCCTTGTGCTGTATATAGGTATGAATTTCTTTTTCTTATCATATCATGCTTAGGAAATATTGTGCTTCTTCAAAGTGAGGACTCACACTTCATCAATTCTGAAGAATTATTAGCAGTCATCTCTCCAAACATTATCTCTCCCCTGTTGTCTTGTTAATTTCCTTCAGAGAGCTCCATTTAGGCTTATATTAGACCTTTTCATTCTATTTTACATTTTATATCTTTTTCATAATGTGTATCTCCTTATCTCTTTATCTGCCTCTGTGTAACTTCTTAAGTTCTTTGTATTAGTTATCTATTGCTGCATAACAAAGTAGCCCCCCTCAACCTAGCATCTTGAATCATCAAACATTTATTATCTCACACAGTTTCCAAGGGTCAGAAATCTGGGTGTAGCTTAGCTGGCTGGTTCTGGTTCATGGTCTCTCATGAGAATATAGCCAAAATGTTAGCTGGGGCTGCAGTCACCTGAAAGCTTGACTGGGGCTTACTCACATGGCTCTTGGCATGGGGCTTCATTTTCTCATCCAGTGGAACTTTCTATAGGACTTCATAAGTGTTCTCACTGCACGGCAGCTGGCTCTTGCCAGAGTGAGCAATCCAGGAATGAGCAAGCGGGTCATACTTTTTATGACCCGGTGTCCAGTTCACACACCACCACTTCTGCCTGTTGTTACATACAAGTCATTAAGTCCAACCCACACTCAAGGCAAAGAGAATTAGGCTCCACCTTTCAAAGGAAGTGCCAAAGAATTCGTAAACATATTGTGAACCACCAGAATAGTCCATTTTATTAATTCTTTTTTTCAGCTACCTAATCTACTGTTTAACATATCAACTGTGTTTCTAATTTCAAATATTAAATCTTTCATTGCTAGAATATTTTATTTATTTAAAATATACTTGGTCATTTTTATTATCTCTTGTTCTGTAGTCAATTTTTTGGTCCCCTCTTTAAAAAAATAGATTAAACATATCCACGGTACATTTTGTATCTGATAATCTCCTTATCTGGAGTCTATGGGTCTGCATCTGCTGTCTACTATTTTTGCTGTTTCTTACTCATAAAACTTCTTTATTTTATTTTAAAATTTATTTTGAGTAAATTTTGACTGCAACTTTATATGTGGGGAACCTAAAAGACCTGTTGTGAGGGTCTATTTCTTTCAGAGAGAATTTACCTCAACTTCTGTCAGTGAGCTGTGGGACCTACTAACCTAAAAAACTGTAATTTCTTTGCCTGGGGGTTTTGGACCAAGCAGGTGGAGTGAATTCAGACCTGAAACCCATGTTTCATAATATTAAATACTATGAACCCTCTAACTAACTAACTATTTATTTATTTATTTATTTATTTATTTATTTATGAGACAGAGTCTCACTCTGTTGCCCAGGCTGGAGTGCCGTGGCATCAGCCTAGCTCACAGCAACCTCAAACTCAAGAGATCCTCCTCAAGAGATCCTCCTGCCTCAGCCTCCTGAGTAGCTGAGACTACAGGCACGTGCCACCATGCCCGGCTAATTTTTTCTATATATTTTTAGTTGGCCAATTAATTTCTTTTTCTATTTTATAGTAGAGACGGGGTCTGGCTCTTGCTCAGGCTGGTTTTGAACTCCTGACCTTGAGCGATCCGCCCGCCTCGGCCTCCCAGAGTGCTAGGATGACAGGCGTGAGCCACCGCGCCCAGCCTCTAACCATATTTAACATTAATGTTTCAGCTATGTTTAATACAAAGAAAAAAAGTAAGAATCCACCTCCATCCCGTCTTCTTCTTCATTCCTCACAGGTATCTACTACCCTAGAGCTGGTATCTATAATTGTTATCTATATTGTAATATGGATCCATATTAAGTATGCTATTTATTAACATATAGTTTTGTGTGTAAAATTTTTACGCAATTTGCTTCTTTTCTGTACATCCTTCTGATGGACAAGTAGAGATTTTTTAAAAACCCACAAAAACAGCAATTAACAAACAACACTGAGGTGAATATCCAGGCCTTACAGCTGCCTTATCGAAGTGGGGTAACAATTCAAGTGTGAGAGAAACGACCGCCGGAGAGACCATCACTGAAGTCCCTTCAAGTGTGGCCGAGAACAGAGAAGTCGACGGCAAGCGAGCAGGAGACACACACGCAAAAGACATCGGTCCTTCTCAGGGTGGAGAGCCCACTTCTGGGGCTACAGAGCCCCCTTGCAGGTGAGGGCCAGGTGAGTTGGGGGGAGGGAGGAAGTGGACATGGCCTTGAGGAGACGTGAGTGAGGGTGGGCGGGGCGGGGAGTCGGTTCAGACTCCCTCAGGGTCACCCTGAGGCTTGACGCGGCGCCTCCCATAGGTCACCAGAAAGAACTGTCTGGCGGCAATTGCGTGTTTATGCTCCCAAAGAGAGGAAAAAGGAGCGGTGCTTTCCGTTACGTTAGAAAAAACAACAGATCTTGCATGAAGCCTTATTTCTCATTTATGACTTTAATTCCACTTAATCCGAAATTACTCTGTAGTTAAGGAGGAAGAAAAAAAAAATCCGGTCTTGACCCCGACGTGACTTGAACACGCAACCTTCTGATCTGGAGTCAGACGCGCTACCATTGCGCCACGAGGTCACAGTAAGCGGAGGACGCTGAGTCGTTAAAGGCCTCATTGTGCCAGCAGGCTCTCACGACTGGGGAAACCGGGAAAGGAAGATGCTCTCGCTCCCGGATTCCAGCACACATTTAAAAGGGGAAGAGCTCGAAAGTCTCGCTTTTTGGGTGTCGGAAAGCGGACGCCTCTAGGGCATCCCAGCCTGAACTGCAGGGCCGGCGCCCGGCGGCAGAAACTCGGGCTCCGCCTCCTCTGTGTCGCGGAGTCACAGGGCGAGGGGACGCCCAGGAGGACCAGGGGTCACCGTGGGGACGCGAGGACACTTGTTCCGAGAGGACGCCGAAGCTACGTCGGGCGGAGGGCGCCGGGCGGGGTTCAGGCGGGCGGGGGGACGCCGGGACGAGGTGGCGGCTCGCCCGTCCCCGCCCCCTCCTCGAAAAATGGCGGCGGCCGCCGTGGGCCGGGGCGGGGACCGGGTCGTGTGGACGCCGCGACGCGGGGCCCTGCGCCTCTCCCGGAACCAGCAAAACGCTGCACGCGGGAAGGTGGGGAGCACAGCCCGGGACGGCTCGATTCGCAAACTTGAAACCGTTTGATTTGTTCAACTATAAAAGTAAACATTGCTTTGAGGAAATTCAAACCAGTATATGGAAGAAAACTAGAATCATTGAAAATCCCACCCTCCAGAAATAATCACTGCTAGCATTGTGACGTGCCTGATGTCTCCTTCCAGATTTTTACTGGCTGCATATGTATCCCGAGTATATTTTTGAATTTTCCATAGACAGATTGCACAATACAGAAAAGTATGGATGCATCTGGCACCCGGACCAAGAAAGAGAGCATTCACAGCCCCCTGCCAGTAATTTCAGGGTCATTTTTGAGAACGAATTGTGTTGTACATAACATTTTGTTAATTTTTTCACTTGTTACATTGCCCGTGTTTTTGAGTTAATATTTTAAACGGTTCATTGTCCACTTTGTGGGAGTCTCAAGTCCCTACTTTGCACAGTACCTTTTTCATCCTATTAAGTAAGAAAAAACTATTAAATGAGTAAACCCTTAAGTTAAAAAACCACTATATAAGAAAAATAAACTTCCCGTTCTGTTTAAGAACATGAAGCCTCAGTCTTAATTCAATAAATACAATACCCACAGGGCCTGATGCCTTTTAGAAAAGGAAAGATCTGGAATGGGCCCCAGTCTTTGGAGAAACCGTGTTTGGCACTCCAGGTGAAACTTGTCGGTGGAGGTCATGGCCACCAGACGCCAGAGCTTCTGAGGGCTCCCCAAACTGCCTCTGACAGATGAAGCAGGAAAGGAGGTGTCTTGGCAATTTTTGTGTTTGTGGCTAGATGTGAGAATTGCAGGAATTTGGGATTATTAATAACTGTGGGTCCTGAGGTGGCTGTCCCTAAGTGCTCAGAAAAGCAGGGACCACAAGGCTCTGTCTCTGTCCTCAGGACGAAAGAGTCAGCCCAGCCCAAGGCATGATTAGTAATGTTACCTCCTGACAGCCTTGGATGGCCCAGGGTGAACTGGGCCCCAGTTGGGGGAAGGATTTAGGGAGCTTGAGCACAGTGTGCTGGGTTCACATTCAGATTGATGACTCTTAAACGTCCTCCCTTCTCTCTTTGAAAGCCCTCCAGCATCAGCCACACAGTGAAGCCACTCTGAGTAAGAGCCAGTGCCTCTCCCACAGAACTCAAGAGTCCAGAATGTACTAGAAGGCATGCCCACACCCAGGAAAGACCAGTGCCACTTTTTTCAGAACCTGCTCCGATTTGTAGATACACCTGTGATGTCCTGGCCCCTAGTCTCCTGGGATATAGAACCGAAAACTATCTTGTGTTCTATGATGTGGGTATGTCATTAAACTACAGTATGGCATTGTGAGCAAATGAAGGGCTTAGATCAAATGGCTTAAACAAATGTGGCTAAGGGATCCCTTTAAAGACTAGGGTCTTGCTTAGAGGGGAGTGAGGCAGGCATATAGTTGGTGCAGGGTGGAGTCCTATCTTATTTAAAATTTTGATACTTAGCTCATTAGGGACTTTAGCTTTCATTTCTGTTTTTAGAAATACTGTGTTATTTTTAATTTGTCTTGATTGCTGAGTGTTTTGACTACCCCTTGAATTCTGCAACTGGGAGAGAGCCTCAGGCGCCTTCCTTTCCTCCAGGCCTTGCTGCAGTTCTGTTGCTGCCCAGAAATTGCGCTTCCTTATTTTAGAACTTGTGTATGGAAACACTAAACCTTATTTTAAAAAAACAAAAACTTATGTAGATTATAGAAATTTTCAAAATTAGAAATAGCCAATGTCCAATTAACGAATACAAACTAGGATGATAGTTACCAACAATGGCAAGGGTGTGGGGAAACAGATAGATATTCTCGTGCAAGACCAGAAAAGCATGTGTAAATTGGTCCTTGCTTTTTGAATTGTAATGTGACAAATGTTTTCTAAGTGCTTTTGTCGAAACATTTCCTCTTCTAGAGAATATGTACTAAAGGAACAGTTAAGGATGAAGGCACAGATGAACCTTCCAAGATTGTCTCATCAAAACCGCGTATATAATATTGAAAGCCCCAGCCATCTTGCCTGTTAGTTGTACAAGTTCAGTCTAGACTTCCAGGCAGTGAGGCAGGGAAGCTGGCCTTGGTGAGTGCTTGCCTGCATGAGCAAATGTGCAGGGCTCCTGGGAAAAAGGGCTGTGGTGGGGAGAAGTCAGAGGCGGCCAGCGGAGGGATGCAGGATCACACCCTGGAGTCACCATGCGTGGGCTGCCCCACGATGAAGAGAAACACACACAGTTTGGCTTCTCAGTCTTTGCTTAGTTTAGTATTGTCTCATACCTGGGTAATTGCTGTATTTGTTAGTCAAGAAAAAGTCTTTACTCAGCTCTTGCTTTTTAAAAGTGTTCCAACTCCCAAAGCCCATGGAAGGTGCCATCTATCTTTCACATTCCTTATCTGAAAAATTCCAACCAGAGACTTGAAAGCTGAACCTTGGGGGGAAACAAAGCACGCAGCCATGTGGACTGGGTGAGGGTGTGGGGACAGCCATACTATTGCAGGCTGAGTTCTTTGGAAGCATCTGCTGAGACAGTGAGTGTATTTGGGGAGTAACTCACGTGAGGGGACATGAGTGGTGGCTAAGTTGGCAGCAGGACCCAGCAGGCTGGGATGCAGACCTGGCCAGTCTCTGCAGCTGGTGGGGAGTTCGATTAGAGGAATACCATGTCCCATGGAAATGGCTCACCTTGCGCCACCATCCTGCTCAGTTGCAGGCCAGGGCCACTCCTGGAGGATGTGACGTTAGCCTGAAAGCTGAGACAGGTAAAGGGTAGCTGGAGGCTGACCACTAACTGCCCTGCTGTGGCTGGACAGCAAGTTCCCCTTGGAGGAGGATCTGAGGGATGCATGTGGGGTCTGCCACAGCGTGCAACACACAGCTCATGGCAGGGCTCTCACCTCTTTATTTTTTACCCGTTCCCTGATGTCCTGCTTCAGGCACAAATCTCAACTATGAGTGAGCTGAACCAACAGACGACTCCAGATTCCTGGGAGCAAAGTCTCTGGAGCAGCATCTCCCACTGTCCCTGTTAAACCCCTTTCTGACATATTTAGCCCAAAGGAAATAAAAGGAACTCCTGTTTCACACTGTAACAGAAAACCTTTCTTCTAAGTCTCAACATCACTAATTACTCCACTCTTCAGAAGGAAAAATACTGCTGAAACTGGGGGAACGTTTAAGATTTCCATTAGAAACACTCCCTGGGAGTCACTGCTTCATCTGGAGGCCTCGGCAGAGGGCAGGTCTCCACCAAGCTGGTTATTAGTTATTGGGGGGAAAAAGTCACTCAGAAGCCTGTGACAGGGAGGTCCAGGTAGAGTCTGGCTGCTACATAGGATTAAAAAATGAAGATTTAGGAAGTTTGTGAACTTTAGGCATTTAGATTTTCATGACGATTTTGATGCCAGGTTTTCATTCATTTCATGCATTGTGCCTCAAAACCCTCAAAATAGGCAGAAAACCTTTTCTTAAAATGGGAAAATCCAAAAGGATTAATAAGTGGAAACAGTTGCTCCATTTTCCCTCTCTGTCCTTGTCTCTTCTAAGGCTTCTGTGATCTGTTTTTCTGAGGATGTGGTTCAGTTTAAACCCACATAAATTTGGCTACATAGTTGGGCCTGAAAGTCTTTCAACTGTCTGTCTGCTGAGAAGGCTGCCACTTGTGTTCAGTAGTCCAAAGAGACTGGAACAGTTTGGATGCTCGCTACAGTGGAGAAATGGAATGTTGGAACTGGAAAGTTCTATGTCTGTTGGGGTAGCAGCTGTGGATGCAGCTGTCAAAGGACAAGGGTCCTGTCCAGCCAGTCCCTATGTGTCAGTAAATGTGACCTTTTCAATTTATCTTTACCCCCTGTGACAATGTTGGCTGAACATGTCCCTGGAGATGTTTTTCGGCCTACAGATCTGGACTCTTACTTTGCTGAGCCCAGAGGCCATGCTTGCTTCCTAATGCTCACACAGCGCCGATGGTGAGTGTGGCGGGGTGAGCCGGCTGTGTACAGAGAGGCTCAATGGCAGACAGCTCCGCAATTCCATCAGCAGCAAGATGAGTATGATGCTGGGTTTTCTCGGCCAAAACAGCTGTCTTCCAATCTGGTGTATGATGTCAACAGTAAAGGGGGGAGCCTTGTCCTTATTGTTAATCAGAATTTAATTATGGGCTTAAACTATCTTCAGCAGGCTGGGCGTGGTGGCTCACGCCTGAATCCTAACACTCTGGGAGGCAGAGGCGGGTGGATCGTTTGAGCTCAGGAGTTCAAGACCAGCCTGAGCAAGAGCGAGACCCTGTCTCTACCAAAAATAGGAAAAAATTAGCCGGGCATGGTGGTGCATGCTTGTAGTCCGAGCTACTCAGGAGGCTGAGGCAGGAGGATTCCTTAAGCCCAGGAGTTTGAGGTTGCAGTGAGCTAGGCTGACGCCTCGGTATTCTAGCCCAGGCAACACAGTGAGACTCTGTCTCAAAAAACAAACAAACAAACAAAAACTATCTTCAGCAATATAGGTAAGGAACATCTATGGGGAGATGCACTCTACCAAGAAAGAGGTAGCAGGTATGCCAGAGTGGCTGGGTGTCAGGAGGACAGGGGCTGGAGTCCTATCCTTGTTACCTACTAGTTTTTTGACTTTGGACAGGTCATCCAACTTTTCTTTGCCATAGTTTCCTCAACTCTAAAATGTTTGCAATATAACCTATCTCAGGCCGGGTGCGGTAGCTCATGCCTGTAGTCCTAGCACTCTGGGAGGCCAAGGTGGGAGGGTTACTTGAGGTCAGGAGTTGGAAACCAGCCTGAGCAAGAGCAAGACTCTGTCTCCACAAAAAATAGAAAAATTAGCCAGGCATGGTGGTGCACACCTACAGTCCCAGCCACTTAGGAGACTGAGGCAGGAGGATTGTTTGAACCCAAGGGGTTGCTGTGAACTATGATGGTGCTACTGCACTCTAGCCTGGGTGACAGAGTTAGACTCTGTCTCAGAAAAAAACCAAAAACCAAAAAATCCAATAAAACCTATCTCAAAGGGGTGTTGTAAGGATTAAGGAAATGAATGTGTGGAAATGGGTTCCAGAGAGAATGACTGTGGTTTCCTAACATTTAGTGTGACTACTAGGCTTTTACAAAGATGAAAACAGATGTCTTCATCTGTTTTCTGCTGCTTAATAGAATACCCGAGACTGGGTAATTTATAAAGAAAAGAAGTTTCTTTAGCTCACGGTTCTGGAAGCTGGGATGTCAATGAGCATGGCACCAGCATCTGGTGAGGGCCTTCTTGCTGTGTCATGACATGGTGGAAGGCATCACATGGTAGGATCATCTCAGGTCTCACTTCCTCTCCTTATAAAGAGGATTCCCCCTGATGACTTACCCTCATTACCTCCCAAAGGCCCCCTTCCAATCAACATATGAATTTGGGGATTAAGTTTCAACACATGAAATCTGGGGGACACATTCAAAACACAGCCACAGACACATCAGATTTTAAGACATCAGGGACCATGGAGTACTATTCAGCTATAACAAACAACGGTGATATAGCACCTCTTGTATTTTCCTGGATAGAGCTGGAACACATTCTACTAAGTGAAGTATCCCAAGAATGGAAAAATAAGCACCACATGTACTCACCAGAAAATTGGTATTAACTGATCAACACCTAAGTGGACATATAGGAATAACATTTATTGGGCGTCGGGCAGATGGGAGGGGGGAGGAGGGGATGGGTATATACATACATAATGAGTGCAACGTGCACTGTCTGGGGGATGGACCCGTTTGAAGCTCTGGCTGGGGGAGGGGGGAAAGGCAACACACGTAACGTAAACATTTGTACCCCTATAATATGCTGTAATAAAAAAAAAAGAGTCAGGTCACAAAGAAAGAAAAAGAGAGAGAAGACTGAAAAAAAAAAAAAAGACTTCAGGAGGTACAGAGCTGACCGGTGCTATAGGGGTAGGTACATAATTTAACCTAATTCTGGTTTCTTTCTAAGCATGAGTAGTAACTAAGTTTACTGTTAATACAGTGGAGTCACATAAGCTGGAAGACAAACATGGTGTTGGTGGGCCTCCTTTTCTAAGTTACTTTCTTGTATTTTTGGTTTTCTTTTTCCCTTCCTCATTTCTCCTCTCTGTAATACATATTGTTCCTCTCTGATTAGGCCATACGGAGTCCAACCAACACTCTAATTACGTGCCCAGAATAGCCAGATTGTATGAACTTGTGATACTCGATGGATGTGTAAATTGGGGAATCTTCACCAAAAAATGATTCACAAACATACTCTGAGTGGTGTGGAAACTCAGATCTTTGTTATTGTATCAATTACTTTTTACTGAGGACCTAGTATGTCCCTTGCACTGTATTTTACATACATTATTTAATTTAATCGTCATAACCAATCTACTCTTGAATTATCTCTTTGTGCAACTTCACCTCCTTTAATGGTTTTTATTTCATCTCCTCTGTTCTTTTTTATTTTATTTTTATTTTTTTTTATTTTTTTGAGACAGAGTCTCACTCTGTTGCCCGGGCTGTAGAGTGCCGTGGCATCAGCCTAGCTCACAGCAACCTCAAACTCCTGGGCTCAAGCAATCCTTCTGCCTCAGCCTCTGGAGTAGCTGGGACTACAGGCATGCGCCACCATGCCCGGCT
>CAUYRT010090377.1:0-91909 GCA_963574885.1 Lepilemur ruficaudatus | reverse complement strand
GATCCACCCGCCTCAGCCTCCCAGAGTGCTAGGATTACAGGCGTGAGCCACCGCGCCTGGCTCTCTTTTTTCAGATTGTCCTACTGCTATCATTATCTACAAATTGTACCTATTCTTTCATTGCACCATAAGTTCTTTCATTGCACCATAAGTTCTTTCATTGTAGCAATGGCTGTGTTACTAGTAGGTTATTAAGACAAGACACAAGATGTTTAACCCATTAGCGGACAACCTCATACTCTCTTTAAACTCACCACCGGTACTATTAAGGTTTGGGGTCATGACTGGGTTTGCAACCACATATTTATTTTCCCTACTAGCTATTAATATTACTCTCTTGTACATATTAGGAAGGAAAGTTAAGAGGAAGCCTTTCCTATATAAGTTTTATTCATTCCAATCAATTTTCTCTGCTGTCAAACATGTTGCTAAAAGGCATATCCCTTGGCACAGCAGAATTTACACCTAGTAGAACAGGTATATTAAAGGAATTGTCACCTGTTTGGGCAGGCAGAATGCCTGTATTCCCCCTCTGCCTTATTTCAGCTCTGTCTCATTCCCCTTCCTCCTTAACTCCACGTCTTTCTAAACCTCCCTGGATTCACAGGGACAGTAGCCGAGGCCCCTCCAGCCCTGTGAAGAGAGCCAAGCAGGGGGACAGGCCTGAGTAGCCACCTGCCTCTTCTTGTCCCAGCTACGAGAGTTTAAGCCCCAAACATAAAATCTATAGTAGAGAGGGATTCTCTCTAAAATGACTTGGAATTTTACACTATTTCCCTCTCATCTCTCTTTTCAAGACAATTGTATCTTTACAAATCCATCTCTCTTGCTGGTATGGTGTAGGATTGCTAAAGTAAAATGCTTACACGACATAAATTGTGTCCCCCACCCCCAAAACTCTCCCCAAATTCATACGTTGAAGTCCTAACCTGAAATGTGACTGCATTTGGAGATTGGGCTTTTAAGGGGGTAATTAGGGTTCAATGAGGTCCTAATCTGCTAGGACGGTGTCCTTATAAAAAGAGAGATACAGAGATATTTCTCTCTCACACAAAAGGCCATGTGAGGAGGTGGCAAGAAGGCAGCTGTCTACAAGCCAGGAAGAGAAGCCTGAGCAGACACCAAACCTGATGGCACCTCGATCCTGCACTTCCAGTCTCCAAAAAGTGAGAAAAATGAGTCTGTTGTTTAAGCCACCCATCCGTGGTGTTTTGTGATGGCAGCCCAAGCAGACTAGTACAGTGGTGGTTCTTTAGAAAGGAAGGGTGAAAGTCTCAAAGACTAAAAAGGGCCATTGTGGTGCCAGCAGGTGAGGATGCAAAAGGCCACGGTAATTCTTCTTGTCACCACCTACTGTCTGGAGTGAAAATATAAGGAAGAGAAATCGACGAGTTTGCCAATCAATTTCATAAGACTTGTCTTATTCTTAGAAGGAAAAGTTGGCATGCTTCAGAGCAATCTATTTGAGAAGTTGTGGGTGGACAGAGGGGAGTTCATGGGAGTTTCCCCATCCACTAGGTGAAAGGGGTGGATCCTGAGCCCACTACTGGCAAGGGCAAAGGAGGTGGCGTTAAATGACCTTACTCTTGTCAGAAATAACCTTAAGGACTACACAGCCAGATAAAGGGATAACTGCAGAAAGGAATGTAAGGGGACATTGGATGAACACGCTCATTCTCAATCCTTAGGTCCTAAAGCTCAACTGTGCTTCAAGACCAGGGTCAGGGTTCTCAGGGACATGGAGAACACCTTGACTTTCTGTGACACAGAGGGGCAGATCAGCTTGGGCAGAAGAAATGTTTGAAGGAAGCAATCAGGCAGGGAAATCTATATTGGAATGCTGGATACTTATGATTTCAACTAACCTTGTTATGCAGACAGCCCTTAACAGTTTATCAAAGACACTATCAAGGAGTCGGTGGAAGGTTTATGTCCTCACAGAAGACAGAAGTAAGGTCGCTGCTCTGTGGCAGTGAGGGTCGATGCGCTGGCCCCTGTCCCAGCCTCACTTTGCAGAGCACATTTCTGCAGATGGACAGATGGCTACGAATGGGCCAGCTCAGCATCGTGGCTCTCCAGGTCCCAGCCCCACGGGGGATTGAGCCAGGGCCCTTAGAGTGGCTGCAAACCCAGTCCCTCAGAGAAGAGCGCCTGGCCCTCCTCCAGCTTGCTGCCCCATCACCATATAGACTCTCAGAGCTCTTTCCATCTGGGACCCCAGACCCAGGCCCCCTCACTCAGCCTGTTTTCTGACCTGAGCCTTATAGAGTCTTTTCAATTCTTCTTGCTTAACCAACTGCTGCGTTGCTTTTTCTAGCTTCCGTCGTCTTCGAAGTGTCTTCTTTTCCTACGAAAACCAGTGGAGAAGAAAAAATACGTCTGAGAAAAATGGGATTGAAGTTTATAAAATATCATCATAGGCTTCTGTCCTCTCCAATCAATGGTTCCTAACTGCTACTTTGCTTCTAGAATAATGACATCCAGTAGAACTTTCTGCAATGATGGGAATGATCTCTATCTATGCTATTTAAATACGGAAGGCACCAGCCACATGTGGCTACTGGACACTTGAAATGAGGCGAGTATAAGGAACTGATTTTTTTTTTTTTTTTTTTTGAGACAGAGCCTCACTCTGTTGCCTGGGCTAGAGTGCCGTGGCATCAGCATAGCTCACAGCAACCTCAAACTCCTGGGCTCAAGCGATCCTTCTGCCTCAGCTTCCCGAGTAGCTGGGACTACAGGCATATGCCACCATGCCTGACTAATTTTTTCTATATATTTTTAGTTGGCCAATTAATTTCTATTTTTAGTAGAGACAGGGTCTTACTCTTGCTCAGGCTGGTTTCAAACTCCTGACCTTGATCGATCCTCCCACCTCGGCCTCCCAGAGTGCTAGGATTACAGGCGTGAGTCACTGTGCCTGGCCAGGAACTGATTTTTAAATTTTATTCAATTTTAATGAATTTAAATGTAAATTTAAGTAGCCACATGTTGCTGGTGGGTGCCAGATTGGGAAGCAGGTGTGTGTGTGTGTGTGTGTGTGTGTGTGTGTGCAGGGGCTGTATGTATATATAGGAGTTGCTTTACAGAGTACTGACTAGGTTTAGTTGAGAGAGGGAATCATACAAGAATTATACTTTACGTGGGTGTTACCATACAGCCCGGGGATGAGGGGCCTGGGAGAGACAGGCAGGCATACACACTCTCACTGCATGAAAACCAGTTAACAATTTAAACAGTACTTCGGTTGAGTCTTCAGTGCTCAATTAAACCTGGCACTAGAGGGATGGATCTAAATAATTCAAACCAAAGTGCTTCTTGGCTTGAGGGAGGCCTGAGATCACTTCCCTTCCCTCCTTCACTTTGCTTATACGAATTCAGCATTACTGTCTCTGGGTTTGGTATGTTCCTGGACTTAAAAAAAAAAAATGCAACATTTATGCATGCAAAATAGATGTCTGGATCTTGATGGTGCCACTTTCTGGTTTTAAGCACCAGAGAAAGGAGAAGTGATGGTGTGGCCAGTTCTGCACACTGGAAAGTTCAGGAGACACTTCTGATTGGAGAAACAGCAGAGAGTGATGTGTGAGCGCCTGGGCCCAGGAACCGGGCAAAGCTGGCATCGCATCCCAGCTGGGCCATATGAGCTTCAGCACATCAACATGACTTGCTGAACTTCAGTGTCCTCTTCGGAGCAATGAGGATTTAATGCCTACTTTGTAGGGAGGATACAATAAGGATTAAGTGAGATAACACAGGCTAAGCCTTTTGCAGATACTTGAAAGAGATATGGAACAAATACTCAGTAAATAGCATGATTTTTATTATTACTAGTATGTCTATTATATTATATTATACATTAGTATGATTGTGACTTTTACTAAAATCTGTTTCTCATCTGTGTGTGAATAGGTATGTACACACACATCCTGTACATACAAAATAGATGTTCAAATTGGGCTAGTTTAACTAGCCCAGTTTGCCTTCTCCGAGCATGCACATTAGCTTTCTACATATTAGGATGAGGATTACAGCATGCTAGAGATTTTTTTTAATGCTGGCAGAAGCAAATATGGAATTTAAAAACTGTTGTAGCTAGCCTGGTGCCTGGGCATTCACTAACTATATAGTTGAACTGAATGTTTGCTCATTAAATGCTGATAAAGCTGTAAGTGGGGAAGAGAGACCTAACAGCCTGACCCTTGATATTGCCAGAGCAATCTGGGTCCAAAACAAAGGTCAGAGATTGGAAAGCATGTGTGTTTCAGGGCTTTGTGGGTCCTTGTCATTTTGTCACTGATCCCATGGACATGGATGGAGAAACCATTGCTCTCCTTAAGAAAACATTTAGCTTTGAGGCTTTAGAACCTCTACAGATCATTAGTCAAAACATTAATCTCAGTGATAAAACTTTGTTTTCTAGAATTATCCTAGAATCTAGAATCCTAAAGATCCTCTTCATCTTTGGAAGGACATTCTGGCTGTCAGAATTCAGCTTATTCCACATCCTGTCATCTCTGTTTCTAGGGGATGACCTCCAGACTGACTGTCAATCACTCTGAATGCATATTGCAGGCCCTTTGCATGGAGGACCCCTCCATCAAGCAGCTAGGACTTTTCTGGAAAGGCTGGAGTCATGGGAAGGTGGTGAGTATTAATGGTAGCTGTTATCCAGACACTGTCTCGCTCAATCTATATGGAGAGTCAGTTCATTCATTTAACAAGTATCTCAAGCTTCCATTATACCAAGCTACAAAATAAATCCTAGTGTTTATTGAATGCTATGTGCCAGACACTGTACTAATTATTTCACAAGTATCATCTCGTTTATTCCTCAAATAAATGGTACTTATTTTACAGATCAGAAAATCAAAACTCAGAGAGGTGGGTAACTTGCCCAAGATGATGCAATTAGTAACAGGTTGAGCCAGGAGTGAAGCCCAGGTAGCCGACCCTAGTACCCACATTTTATCTAGTCTATACTGCATCTCCTCATACCAAATACTGTTCGGGCACAACAAGGACCGTCTACAGTGGATCCTATAGACATGTCAATGTTTCCCCCTAAACAAAGACCATTTAATACAATTTCAAGGGGGTTACCTCAACACCATCACGCTGTGTTGGTGCTTCTCAGCAGCAAAACTAACAGACCCTTACTGCTTGATCAAGAGTCAGGAAAACAGAACCCAGAGGAGGAAAGAAAGTCATTTATTGCCTTTTATTAAAAAGATGCTGGCATGGAAAGGACGAGTGCTTTACCAAACATTCACAAGGCCTTAAGACATGCCAGACACAGTTCTTATATCCTCAATATAAGGATAGTAAAGAGGCTAGGGGCTCAGGGCTGAGGAAGAAAAGACACAGGAAAGGATGAAGGAGAAACTGGCCAAGTCAAGGACAAGCTGTGACGTCTCTTCCTGGCCTGGTCTCTTAGATCCAGGCAGCAGGGTGGGAGAGAGGCGGTAGTGGGGAGGGGTGAGGCACGGGGAGGAGGCAGAGAAGATGTGGCCTGTCTCCAGCTTCCTGTGCAAAGGTTCATCTGAGCTGTCAGGGGCTTTGTGCCACCTGGCTGGGGACAAACACACACCTGCATGGGACAGAAGAGACAAAGAAACCAAAGGACAAAAACCTCCCCTGGTTCCTTCAGTGTGAGTCCTCAAGAAGTCGTAAAGAAGAAATCCCCTTGCCAGCTTCCCTTCCTGTAAGAGCAGGCCGTGTCAGAAGCCAGGTGAAGTGGGCACGCCTTACCACCTGGCAAGCCTCAGTGAGGACGGGCTCTGTTCTGGGCCAGCAGGAGGACAAGGAGCTGTTTGTTAGGGTGGTCCTAGACACCGCAGTCTCACTATTTCGATGTGTTTGGGCCACTCTATTCATTTATTCTCCATGAGTGTTGAGATGGCTAATGCTGAGATCTCAGTCTCATTTGAATACAGAATTAACTCAGGGTCACTCAAAGGGGTGAGAGGGGCAGTAAGAAAATCCCAGAAATCAATGCAACACACAGAATTCATTTGTGTTGAGTACTGAACTAATCAGAGATGCCCACAATTAGAAATGAGAAATCCATACATGTTCTCTTTCCTCCTTAATCTATCTCTCTCTCTCTCTCTCTCTCTCTCTCTCTCTCACACACACACACACACACACACACACACACACACACACACACACACATCCCAGACCCCTCCTGCCTTGCTGTAAGCTGGGCCATAGGGAGTTGGAACCCCTGAGTGACTTGAGATGATGCCAAAGCTACTAACGCCAGATATGGAAAAGTTGAGTCCAAGTAAATAAATTTGGTTCTGCCCTTCCCTCCCCAGATCCCCACTGCTCCAAAAAATAAACACTACCAGAGCAGTGAACCACGTCTCTGTCCACCCGGGAAGCATTTTAGGTCCAACCATTCAGTCTCTCCCACCCTCCACTGTCCCAGTGAAAAAGCTCCAGCCCTAGCGGGTGAAGAAAACAACAATGGGCTTTGGTTGTGGGATGCCTATCTCTGTGAACGTGATATACATACAATTACAGACATATAACAATGCCTGTGTTTTCCATCTATGGGGAAAGAGTTGTTTAAAGAGTTCTCCAGAAACATTAATGTTCACTAAGCAAAGGGGACGGCTGTCTCCCAGCTGGCACACGGCTTGTCCCTTCCACAGTAGGGATCCTTGGAGTATCCATGTCTAGATGCAACTGCATGGTTCATTTCATATTTTTGATTAGAACAAACATAACATTTTCCATGCAATCTGCCTCTAGTGCTTCTTAAATGAAGCTGTGCTTCCCTCAGGGAAATATGCATCTGCTTGTTGTAATGTTTTCAATGGTTTGCTTGTTGGACTACATATTAAACCCACTTTAAGAGCTGTAGTCACCAAATGGTTTCAAGTAAATATGCCTCTTTTTTTCCCTCCCCAATTTGAGTCTCTGAGAACGGCAAGCTTCTAAAAGTTTTTTTTTTTTTTTTTGTCTTTTTATTAAAGAGATAATTCTTCGGCTGTTCCAGGTAAAAAGAGTACTCTGTCAGATGCAATGAAACGTGATCCTCCTAACGAAACCACTGCAGCTGGAGCCCATGTTGGGTCTGAATTCTGGATGGTAAACAGCCCCCACCAGCCAAGGCCCTCTACAGTTGGCCAAGTGTTGTTACCTTTGACTGCAAGGAAAGCTGGGGATCGAATTCTTCATCTGCAGAGGAGGAGCTTGTAGAAGAGGCAGAAGAGGCAGCCTCTGTTACCTGTGCTCTGATGGGGGTGTGCTTGGAGCCTGAAATGGGAACAGAAAAACTCACTGACCTGCTAGCTTCATTTCCTGCTTCATGAACCAAAGCTGCCCCCTCCCCTCCCCACTTACCCTCGTTCCCTTCCTCCCTGCTCTCCCCTCCCTGCACCTGCCGTGAGTACAAGAAGGCGGTACCTAAGGGCAACTGAAAATTTGGGCCTCCACGTTAATTACATTTCTGGGTCCCTGCCAAGAGCTTTACAGCTCTCTTTTCACATTAAAAAAAAAATAACAAGGTACTATGCAGAAATCAATTAATTCCTTAAACACCATTTATATGGTGTATTGCTCTGAATGCATTCAGAGAGGAAATCTATTATTAAAATGCACGTCCAAAGTTAGCTGAGTTACCTAAATGCTTGTGTAAGGTTCGTTCTGCAGAGTAATTGAATGCAAAAAAAGTTGGAGCCGGCTCTCAAACAAATCGCCCTTCTGCGGCTCACAGCATCTGGCACCCATTTTTACTACATGACATCTGCTCAGTGTAAAAGAGCTGGCGTCAGAATGTCTGGTCATAGAAAAAAAAATCCCAAATGTAATCAGAAGCAAAAGGACTCTAAGCCTAAGGTTTTATCACATAGTCTCATGCAACATAAATATTTCATTAATTATGGCTAAACAAATGCCATTTTTATTTTCCCAACTTGAAGATATTATCACATCATCGAAGTAATGATTCAAATGCAAGGAAAGGCGGTTTAAGATAGAGATGGCTCAACAATGCAGGGCCCATGGGAGAGCCGAAGTCAGGGAGATATGCCAACCTCTGAACAGAGGTAGACGGCTGGAGGCAGCAAAGCGTCCATGTTAACTGGCTGGGTACCACGTATGATAAGATCTTCCAGGTGCCACAGGAGGCTTTTATTCTTTGCAGCAAGAACATCTGCCCATTCACATCAACCTGATGCAGAGCTTATGATTAACATCTGGATTAGTGCCCTCTTGACGCCAAATCTCAGAACCAGCTAGGACTCCATGATAGCAAATTTACTAATGTTAATCTGCCACAGCAGCTTATATCTGAATAGAGATATGTTTTGGGTGGGGGGAAAGGAGGAGACGAAATCCCAAGTCAACTAATATTCTCTCCAGTCTGCCTTCTCCTCCCCATAATTTTCAATTATTCACCCCAGTGGGAGAGGCCAAGTTCTACAAAATAGGGGTACTGTTAGCCCCCAGGAGTACATTTGCATATGCTATTATTGAAAGCAAAATAATGCAAAACATCTATATAATAACACAGCCTTTCTGGGCAGGGAGTTCACTATTTTGCACTTTAGTTTGCCAGATGGGAAAGCTCAGGTAAAGATAGAATCAGAGAGCAGCAGAATAATGGGAGGAGGCATTATTAAGGGGGAGCTGAGATTATTTCCTAGTTCCAGCCACCAGCTTACCACTGAGTAATTTAGTCACTGAGTATACTTAGTGCGTGAACTTCAGGAACTAATTTTACCTCCCTGAGTTTCTCAGGATCATGATTTCTAACTTGCAGAATTGTTGTGGAAAAGTAAAGATAATTAATATAAAGTGTCTAACATGGTGCCTGGTACATAAGAGGTGCCTAAATGTTGTCAGCAGCAGCAACAGAAGATACTCTATCATAATTATTGATCTCAATTAATAATACTGCAATATTTGCAAAACTGCCTAATTAACCTATGTTTGTGGGAGAAGTATAAACCTAAAATTGAAACTTTATTGAACTTTCAAAAAATAAATATTTCTGTTGCATTTAACTTTCAAATTGAGAAGAAAATGCTTCTAAATGTAATATATTTCTTAAACTTCTGGCAAGAAAGAAGTTAAATAGTTGCCTTTAAGTCTCTTCCTTAATACTCTCTCCATCAAAGAACCAACCATTCTAGAAGTTCACTTTTTATTTGCAAAGTTTTAGAAACTTTGGAGCATTATTCTACTCTGGCTATGTTAGAATGACTGAGTCTGGAATCCATCAACCACCACAAAGCACTAAAAATAAGGACACAATATATAAAGCATCTGTTTCCAGGCAGGACAGAACTGTGATAAAGGCAAGAACAGAAGCAAACAAGGAAAGCCCTCCAGTAGTTTTCTGCCTAGAGGCCCTTTCCAGACCACAGTGCAGGTAAGAATAACCTAAACAAAACATAACAGATTCATTGAGTTGAAAAGACAGATCAAAATTTGGGCAAGCTGAGCCAGCTGAAATGTGTGGGCCAGAGTACTGGAGAGGAGGGAGCTGTGTAAAAGAGAACTTCAGAAATAAACATAGAAGTCCCTTTGAGTCTATTGTTTAACAGTAAACTATAGATGCCTAGAGAGAAACTCCATGAGGTTGGGCAAATAACTTCTGGGAAATTATAGGTGAAACCATCTCTAAAGCTTTTACAGGACTGGGAGATATTCAAGCTCTACTTAGCCAGGGTAGAACAAACATTTGAGGCATTAGTACAGATGACAAAAGAGTCAAAGGGAATAAACTATCCATACAGTAAAGCTTATTATAGATTCACATGAACAAAGCTTTAAAAAAAAGCCTGATGGAAACAAAGTAATGTGAAGTAATTAATACTTTACTGCCTGCCAAGTATTCTTTACTGCATATTTAAGATTCTTTAAATAAAGAAACAAAATATAGACACTCTAGAATGTAATATTCACAAAGTCTAGCAATTGATAAAAAATTATTATATATATATAAGAAAGCAGGACAATTATGATAATCAAGAGAAAAATCAGTCAATAAAAGCAGACCCAAAAATGACAGATATGATGGAATGACCAGACAAGGATTTTTAAATAGCTATTATGAATGTGCTCAAGAATTTAAAAATAAGTCCACCAAAAAATTGTTGGAATGAATAAACAAATTCAATAAGGTTACAGGATACAAAATTAACACACAAAAATTAGCATCTCTATACACTAACAATGAACTGTCTGAAAAAGAAATCAAGAAAACAATCCCATTTACAATAACTATAAAAAAATACTTAGGAATAAACTTAACCAAGGAGGTGAAAGACCTGTACACTGAAAACTATAAAACATTTATGAAAGAAATTAAGGAAAACACAAATAAATAGAAAGAAATCCCATGTTCATGGATTAGAAGAAAATTGTTAAAATGCTCATAATACCCAAGTGATCTACAGATTTAATGCAATCCCTGACAAAATTCCAAAGACATTTTTTACAAAAATAGAAAAAAAATTCCTAAAATTCCTGTGGAACCACAAATGACCCCAAATAGTCAAAGCAATCATGAGCAAGAAGAAAAAAGTTGGAGGCATCATACAACTTTACTTCAAAATATACTACAAAGCTATAGTAATCAAAGTAGCATGGTGCTGGCATAAAAACATACATAATGGAATAAAAAGGAGAACCCAGAAATAAATCCATGCATTTATGCTCAATTGATTTTTCACAAAGTTGCCAAGAACATACAACAGGGAAAGTACAGTATCTTCAATAAGTATTGTTGGGAAAACAGGATATCCACATGCAGAAGAATGAAATTAGATCCTTACTTCACACCATATACAAAAATCAACTCAAAATGGATTAAAGAGTTAAATATGATGGGAAATTGCAAAGTTCTAAGAAGACAACACAGGGGAAAGCTCCATGACATTGGTCTGGGACTGGGCAATGATTTCTTGGATAGGACTCCTAAAGCACAGGTAATAAAAGCAAAAATAGACAAGGGATTACACCAAACTATAAAGCTTCTGCCCAGTGATGGAAACAATTGACAGAGTGAAGAGACAACCTCCAGATAAGGGGTTTGCAAACCATATCAGATAAGGCGTTAACATCCAAAATATAGTTATAAGGAACACAAAGAATTCAATAGCAAGAAAACAAATAACCCAATTAAAAAATAGGCAAAGGACCCAAATAGAAATTTCTCAAAAGAAGACATACAGATGGCCAATAGCTATGTGAAAAGGTGCTAAGCATCACTAATCAGGAAAATACAAATTAAAACCAAAATGAGATATCACCTCACACCTGTTAGAATGTCTACTATTAAAAAAGATGAAAGATAATAAGCATTTCGAAGGTTGTGGAAATAAGGGAATCCTTGCATGCTGCTGATGGGAATATAAATTAGTATAGGCATTATAGAAAACAGTATTAAAGTTCCTCAAAAAATTAAAAATAGAACTTCCTATGACCCAACAATTCTACTACTGGATACATATCAAAAGGAAATGAAATCAGTATGTTGAAGAGATATGTGCACTCCCATGTTCACTGTAGCATTATTTACAATAGCCAAGATATGAAATCAACCTAAGTGTCCATTAATGAATGAATGAAGACATGTGGTATATACACATAATGAAATACCATTCAGCCTTAAAAAAGAAGCAAATCTTGTAATTTGTGACAACATGTATAAACCTAGAGGATATAGGTGAAATAAATCAGGCACAGATAGGTAAATACTGCATGATCTCGCTTATATGTGGAATGTAAAAAAGTTAAATTCATGGAAACAGGAGTAGAATTGTAGTTACCAGGGTCTAGGAGATGGAAGGCTAGGGGTGGAGAGATATTGGACAAAGGATACAAAATTAGAGTTAGCTAGAATAAGCTCAAGAGATCTATTGTACATCGTGACTATAATTAATAATGTATTGTATTCTTGAGAGTTGCTGACAGCAGATTTCAAGTGTTCTCATCACAAAAATGATAAGTATGGGAACCAAAGCATGTCCATTAGCCTCTTGAGCCATTCCACAATGTTTACACATTTCAAAACATCATGCTATACATGGTATATATAATTTTTGTCAACTAAAATTAATTAATGTCAAAAACACATTAGAAAACCACTAACTTAGTGAGGACAGAAGTAGAAGATAAAGAACAAATGGAACGTATAAAAAAATTTTACTAAATCAGCTTAATAGCACATTAAACACTACCAAAAAAATCAGTGAAATTAAACAATAGCAATAGAAACTATCCAAAATGAAGCACAGAGAAAAAAAGACTGAAAAAATGAACAGCACCTCAGTGTCAAAATCAAGTAGTCTAAAATACATATAATTGGAGTGCTAAAAGAAGATAGGTAGAGATAGAAACAGAAAATGTAGTTCATGTAATATTGCTGAAAATCATCCAAATTGGATGAAAATTATAAATTTTATAGTTCTAAGAAGCTTAATAAACCACAAATAGGATAAACACAAAATCATAGCAAGACTCACGACAACAAAATTGCTGAAAACCAGAGACAAAAAATCTTAAAAACAGACAAAAAAAGATAGATTGCATACAGACAAAGATAAGAATATCCACAGATATCTCATTTGAACCTAAATAAGCCAAAAGACAATGGGATAACATCATTAAATGCTAAAAGAATGAAACACTTGTTAACTTATAATTCTATATCCAGTGAAAACTATCCCTTCAAAATGAATAATTTGTTGTTAGCAGATATGCATACAAAGATGTTTTTAAAAAGTTCTGCACCAGATGGAATGAATAACTTCAGAGATGGTAAATAAAAAATAAGTTTTCATCTTAGTTTTAAACTTAGTTTTGATGATTTACCGTAACATAGATAAATAGAGATATATAGACATAAAGAAAGCAAGAAAAAGAAAATTTTTTAAACATGCATTGAAGTAAAGTTATGACAAAGGCAAACATAGCAACAACAAAAATAAATAAATAGGACCCAATTAAATTAAAAAGCTTCTGCACAGCAAAGGAAATAATCAGCAAATAGACAACCTACAGAATGGGAGAAAATATTTGCAAACTTTACATCTGACAAAGGGCTAACATCAAGAATCTACAAAGAACTCAAACAAATCAGCAAGAGAAAAACAAACCACCCCATTAAAAAGTGGGCAAAAGACATGAATAAAACTTTTCCAAAAGAAGATAGACAAATGTCCAACAACCATGAAAAAATGCTCAACATCACTCATCATCAGGGAAATTCAAATTAAAATGATAAGGAGATAATAACTTATTCTTCTTGTCAGAATGGCCATTATTAAAAAGTCCAAAAACGATACATGCTGGCATGGATGCAGAGAGAAAGGAATGCTTGCACACTGTTACTGGTACTGCAAATTAGTACAATTTCTACAGAAAACAGTATGGAGAGTCCTTAAAGAAATAAATGTAGACTTGCTATTTGAGCCAGCAATCCCATTACTAGGTATCCACTCAAAGGAAAATAAGTCATTTTATCAAAAAGACAACTGAATTCAAATATTTATTGCAGCATAGTTCATAATTGTAAAGATGTGGAATCAATCCAAGTGTCCATCAATGCATAAGTGGATAAAGAAAATATGGTATATATACACTACGGAGAGCTACTCAGCCATAAAACGGAATGAAATAATATCCTTTGCAGCAACTTGGATGGAACTGGAAACCATTATCCTGAGTGAAGTATCTCAGGAATGGAAAAACAAACACCACATGTACTCTCTAATAATTAGGAGCTAAATAATGGGCACACATGGGCACAAAGAGATGTAAAGAACATTGGAAACCAAGAAGCAAGGAGGGCGGGAGGGAGCAAAGGATAAAAACTTACCCATCAGGTATAATGAACATTATTCTGGTGATGGGCACGCTAAAAGCCCCGACTTAAGCATTATATAAGATATCCAAGTAACAAAAACATTTGTACTCCCTAATATTTTGAAATCAAAAAAATTAAAAAAATTAAAACACAGATATCATTAGATTTTATTAAAAACAGCAAGGACCTACTATATACTGTCTACAATAAATCCACCTTAAATACAATGATAAAGAGAAATTTAAAGTAAAAAGATAGAAAAACTACAGTGTGAAAACTCTTATCATAAGAAAGCCTATGTAGACATACCAAAGTAGTTTTTGGACAAGGGATATTAACAGAGATAAAGAGGAACATACCATAATAAAAGGGAAAATCTATCAAGAAGACAAAATAATTTTAAGGGTACATACACTTGATTAGAGAGTATCAAAATATATGAAGAAAAATTGACAGAACTGAAAGGACAAATAGGCAATTAAAAATTATAGTTGGGGCTAATAACTCTCCTCTCTCAATAATTGATAGAATAAGTAAACAAAAATAAGAGTATGTGACTTGTAAACACTATTAAGCAACTTGACACCTAGTTCCCATTATAGAACGTGTCATCAAATGACAGCAGATTCTTTTAAAGTGCACATGAAACATTCCTTAAGTTAGATTATATTCTGGGCAATCTCGACAAAGTTAAGGAGATTGAAACCATAAAGAGCATGTTCTCATAAAGAGCATGTTCTCTGACCACACGGGAATTAAATTAGAAATTAGAAATCAATAATTGAGTGATATCCAGGAAAATCTCCAAATATTTAGAAATTAAACAACACACTTCCAAATAACTCAGAGAAATCACCAAGTAAATTAAAAACAATTTGAACTGAATGAAAACACAACATATCAAAATTTGTAGAATGCAGCTAATGCAGTGCTCGGAGGGAAATGTACGACTTTAAGGTTTTTGTTAGAAAGGTTGAAAATCAACCACTTAAGCTTACACTGTAAGAAGTTAGAATATGTGACTTATTTTCAAAGAAGTAACAATAAAACTATCGAAAGACTTTCAGTAGAAACAATGGAAGCCAGAAGACAATGCAATGATATCATTAAGTGATGAAAGACAACGCTAACTGCCAACTTGTGATCTATATCCTATAGAAATATTCTTTAAAAATGAAGGCAAAAGTGAATTGTTTTCAGACAAAAAAATCCTGAGAGAATTACTCTCTAGCAGATCCACACTAAAAGGAATGCCACAGGGAGTTTTTTAGGCAGAAGAAAACCAGTCTAAGATGGAAGCACAGTAATGCAGAAAAAAATGAAGAACCCCTAAAATACAAAACATATGTGCAAATCCAAATGAAAACTGTGTAAAACCATAATTACAATATCTGTGGATTTAAAATATTTATAGAATTAAAATACATTACAGCACTAGCACAAAAATTGGAAGAAGGTAAAGGGAGTTTGAAGTTTCCTAAAGTACTTAGGTTATCCAGGAGGAGATAAGAGAACTAATTTCATATAGATTCATTTTATTCACCACATGTACTCTCCAATAATTGGGAGCTAAACAATGAGCATATACAGGCACAAAGAGAGGTGCCCATTGTAGTCTCTTGAGTAACCACCAGAATAATGCATGCAGTATATATAATGTACAGCATAACTAATAAGTAAAAGAGAGAGAAATTGAATTAAACTCTTCATTAACCCAAAATAAAGCAAGAAAGGAGAGAAAAAGAACAAAGATTATATGAGGCAAATGAAAAACAAAAGTAAGCTGACAAATTTAAATCCAGATAGATCAGGAATTAGGTTAACTGTAGACTAAATACTCAAAAGACAAAGACCATCACATTGAATTTTTACATTAAAAAACCCAAACTAAATGCTGCTTATAAGAAAGATACTTTGACTATAAGAACATAGTAAGGTTAAAGGAAAAAGAAGGAAAAAGAAATATATGAAGAACTAGAAAAAAGCTAGTATATCTATACAAAATATCAAACAAAGACGTTAAGGGAAGAAATATAACAAAAACAAGGGACACTTAATGATGATCAAAGTGTCAATTCAAAAGTATATGATAACAATCATAAATGCGTACACACCTAATAGCATAGTCTCAAAATATACAGAGCAAAAACTTATTGAACTAAACAGAGAAATCAAATCTCCCAATCATTGCTAGATGTTTTAAACATAGCTCTCTCAGCCAGGTGACAGAACAATCAGACAAAAAAAAAATCAGCAAGAATATAAAAGATACAAAAAAACATTTAATAATTTTGACCTAATTGATAAGTAAATTTAGAACATCACATCCAATAATTAGAGAAAATACAGTCTTTTCAAGCACACATGCAAAATTTACTAAATTGGTGATGTGTCAAGCCATAAGGCAAGCATCAACAAATCTTAAAAGACTTAAGTCACACATAGTTTGTCTTCTGACAGCAGTGGAATTAAGCTGGAAATCAATAAAATGATGTAGAAATTGTAGTGTCTCAGAAAACAATACACCAAAATGAAGGCCTCAGAAGCAGCTCTCTCTGGCCTTCTCGGGTCTCTCATTTTCCCCCAAGGCTAGCCATAGAAACTAGAATCCTCTCCCAAGGCAGGTCACAGAAACCAGACCCCTTTTCCCCCAAACCAGCCATGAAACCTAAAAATATTACTCTTACTTCCCCCTGCCTTTCTGTGTAAAAACTGACCATAAAGAAATTATCTGACCTAACTTGTTTGACTGTGGGTCATAGCACCCCCATTCCAGAGAGTCCTGTCCCATACCCAAAAAGAAGGAATGCTGCACAGAGAGGACAAGAAGAATCTGAACAGACAGCCTTTGCTGTGTTTCCCAACTTAGTCTGTTAGCATTAGATTACATTTCTTTCTGCCCAATCGTATTTTTACATGGCTGTTCATAATTTGTTGAATCTAAGCATAAAAATGAACAGTTTCCTCTAGATCTTTGGATCTTCATTCTGAAGGTTCCCATGTCACATAAAACTATGATCAAATAAATTTATACCCTTTTTTTCCTATTAATTTGCCTTTTGTCAGTGATTTTCAGTGACCCTTCAGAGGGCAAGGGGGATATTTTCCTTTGGCTCCTACAAAATTAAGCAATACTTTTTAAAACAACCTATAGATAAAAGAAGAAATAAAAATAAATTTAAACTGACTGATGATAAAAGTATCACATAATACAATGACTGGAATGCAGTGAAAGCAGTAATTAGAGCTTTTAAAGAAAGCACATATCATAGAAAAGGAAAGTTGAGAATTAATGTTCTAAAATCCATCTCAAGAAACTAGGGAAAGGCCAGGCGCGGTGGCTTACGCCTGTAATCCTAGCACTCTGGGAGGCCGAGGCGGGCGGATCGCTCAAGGTCAGGAGTTCGAAACCAGCCTGAGCAAGAGTGAGACCCCGTCTCTACTAAAAATAGAAAGAAACTAATTGACCAACTAAAAATATATAGAAAAAATTAGCCAGGCATGGTGGCACATGCCTGTAGTCCCAGCTACTTGGGAGGCTGAGGCAGTAGGATCGCTTGAGCCCAGGAGTTTGAGGTTGCTGTGAGCTAGGTTGATGCCATGACACTCACTCTAGCCAGGGCAACAGAGCGAGACTCTGTCTCCAAAAAAAAAAAAAAAAAAAAAGAAGCTAGGGAAAGAAATTGAAACCAAAGATGGTAAAAGGAATAAAATAATCAAGATAAGAACAAAGTGTGAGAGACAATAAAGATAAAACAGACATAAAATAGAAAATCAACAAAGAAAAAATTTGGCTCTTTAAAAAGACAAATAAAATTGATTAAGAACGATTAAGAAAAAAGGGACAGAAAACATAAATTTCCAATATTAGGGATGAAAACTCCTACAGAGTACTAAAAGAAGCTATATAAAAACTATTTTATGTCAATAAACTTGAAAATTTAGATAAAATAAGTAAATTCTTTAGAAAACATAATTTACTAAAACTGACACAAGAAGAAATAGAAAATCTGAATAGCTCTTTATCTATTAAAGGGACTTAATTCATAATTTAAAAACATTCTACAAAAAATTCTAGGTTAGATGACTTCATTTCTATACAAATATTTAAGAAAAAAATAACACAGATAGTTAAAAACAAAACTCATCAAGAGAATAGAAAAAATAGAACACTTCCCAATTTGTGTTCTGAGACTAGTATAAGCTTGATACCAAAACCTGATAAGGATACTGACAGAAAGGAAAATGCCAGGTCAATAGAACTTATGAACACATTAACAGGTGCAAAACTCCTAAAAATAGTTAGTAAATGCAATCCAGTTATACACAAAAAAATAGTACATCATGGCCAAGTTGGGTTTACTCCAGGAACATAATAATAATTTAACATTTTGAAATCTATATCATCCTAGTCAGAATAATTAAGCAAGAGAAAGAAATAAGGAGCATCCAAATTGGAAAGAAATGAGTCAGATTATCCTTCTTTGCAGATGACATGATCTTATATTTATAAAAACTTTAAAATTCTACTAAAAAACTCTTAGAATTGATAAATGAATTTAGTCAAGTTGCATGATACAAAATCAACATGCAAAAATCAGTAGCATTTCTATATGCTAACAGCAATTAATCTGAAAAAGAAATTGAGAAAGCAATTCCATTTACAATAGCAAATAAATAAATAAATAAATAAAACCACCCACGAATAAATTTAACCAAAGAAGTGAAAGATCTCTACAAGGACAACTAAAAAACACTGATCAAAGAAATTCAAGAGGACACACACAAAAAAATGGAAAGATATCCCATGCTCATGGATTGAAAGAATTAATATTGTTGAAATGTCTATACTACCCAAAGCAATCTATAGAGTCAATGCAATTCCTGAAAAATTACCAATGCCATAATAAAATCTGTATGGAAAGGACAGTCTTTTTAATAATAAATGGTGCTCAGGAAACTGGATATTCATATGCAGAAGAGTGAAATGAGATCCCCATCTTTACCATATGCAAAAACAAACTCAAAATGGATTAAAGACTTAAATCTAAGACCTGAAACTATGCAACTACTGGAAGAAAACATTGGGAAAATGCTACAGGACACTGGTTTGGGCAAAGATTTTCTGGATAAGACCCAAAGCACAGGCAACAAAAGAAAAAATAGACAAATGGGACTACATCAAGCTAAAAAGTTTCTTTACAGCAAAGGAAACAATTAACAAAGTGAAGAGACAACCTACATAATGGCAGAAAATATTTGCAAACTATTCATCTGACAAGGGATTAATAACCAGAATACAGAAGGAACTAAAAAAACTTGACAGCAAAAAAATCAAATTATTAGGTCATTAAATACGAAATGTCAGATTTCAAATCAGAAGTGTAGTTTATTATATTTCAAACAAGGAGCAGTACAATTAATCAAAGTATGTGCCTAAACTAGCAACACAGTTTTGCCATCTTAACAGTAGCTTGTTTATGCCAGCAGCAAAGAAGCCTGGAAAGCGAGTGATGATGAAATTGCAAAAGGCATTTTCCACAGCTTATTGAAAACCGAATATTTTTCCTCATAAGAAGTGGTCCAAAGCCTGGAAAAAGTGGTAGTCAGTTGGTGCAAGGTCTGGTGAATATGGTCCAAGTTCATCTTCTGTAGTTCTAGCAGCGTTGTTTTTGCGGGTCAAGCATTATCTTGCAAGAGGATTGGCCTGTCTCTATTGACCAATCTCGGCTGCGTAATCACAAGCATCCTCATCATTTTGTCCAATTGGTTGCAGTAGACATCTGCTGTAATTGACTGACCAAGTTTCATGAAGCTGTAGTGGATAATACCAGCACTGGACAACCAAACAGACACCATTAACTTTTATTGATGAATATTAGGTTTTGGACTGTGTCTTGGCACTTCATTTTTATCCAACGATTTACTGAACACTTGTGATGGTCGAAAAAAATCCATTTTTCATCACATGTAACAATACAGTGTAGAAATGGTTTTGCCTTTATGTCGTAACAGCAAAGAAAGGCAAGCTTTGAGATGATTTCTCTTCTGGCGCTCATTTAATTCATGTGGAACCCATCTAGCCAACTTCTTCACCTTGCCAATTTGTTTCCAATGGTCCAATATTGCTGGAATAGTAATGTCAAACCTTGCTGCTAATTCACGCATAGGTTGAGATGGATTTGCTTTCACTATAGCTTTTAGCTCATCATTATCCACCTCGGTCTCAGGTCGCCCATGTGTCTCATTTTCAAGATCAAAATCCCCACGGTGGAACTTCTCAAAACCATCAACATACTGTGTTCGTTAGCCACATCCTTCCCAAACACTGCAGTTACTTATTGCACAGTTACTGTTTGCAATAGCCAAAGATTTGAAATAACTTACACTTTGTATTATAAGGGACTAGCCACATAAATTATGGTACATCATAATTTACAGAATAAAATACTATGCAGCTATAAAATAAAGGAGAAAGTTCTGTATGTACTAACATGGAATGATCTTCAAAACAAAACAAAAAGTACAGAAAAGGTGTGTACAGTATGCTACCACATTATCATTTGTGTAAAAAGAAAAGAAAGAATATTATATGTAAATTTGCCCTGATATGTATGAATTCTATCTGCAAAAATACCTAAGAAACTGACAATAATATCCACCATCATTGGATAGGACACGATAGCTCAGGGACGAGGAACAGAGAGAGGACTTTTCATTTCGTGCCTTTTATACCCTTTGACTTTGAACCACGTAAATGTATTAGCTATCAAAAAACGCACAACACATTAAATTTTACAATGTGCGATATAAGGGTATAGTTACACTGCAGCCTGTCCATGCATATCCTGAACTTGGCTGAAAACAAAGTCTCTTGTTATCTATATAGCTGCTTGATTACAATACCTAAGAAGAGAAATACTTTTTTACTTGAAAACTAATGCTCCAGAATAAAAGTTAAATAAGAAAATAAAAAGGTAAAAAAAATAAAGAAAAACAAAGTTGTTTAACAATAGTGATAGTAGAATCATGGTTTGTTTAAAGCAATCGAACAAATATCAACAACAAAAAAGAACTCATGCAAATGTTTAGCTAAACTGTCTCTAAGGGAATATACTAAAACTTTGGCAAGGAGGAGAGGGGATGAGATAATACATTTTCCTTTTTATTAGATATTTCCACATTGTTGGATTCTCCTGATTTTTTGACATATTAATTCATTTTGGAGTTAAAAAAATTAATCAGATTTAAATATAAAAAAAGCCTATGTTTACGTTGGTAACCAAACATACATAAAAGTGTTCAGGCAAGTAATTCAAAGGAAAGAAAAAGTTATATGCATAAAAATGTTCATTCAACACCATATATAAAATATAAAAATATTCATATATAATTTATATATCCATGTATGCCTATAAGTTAAATAAGAAAATAATTCATTAAATGATAACATATCCACTAGATAGACTATCTATTAAATCACATTTATGTAGACTATGTGATAATTGGCATAATGCCCATGATATAATGTTGATTAGAAAAAGATACAAACTTCCATGTACAACTTAGTAAAAAAACATTCACGTGGAAAATGAGTGGGAAAGTGGTGGGATTAAGGCTGATTCTTTGTCTCTTTTCAACACACTCGTACACCATAATTTCAAAATGAACTTTTTAGATTATTTTAAAAATTTTCATTTTCAAGTTTTCTTACTTTCGTCAGAATTTAATTTGAAAAGCAAAAAACCAAACTAAAAGACGCCTGTTTGTTAACCCAAGGCGGATGGCTAACAACCCAGCAGGAACCCTAGATGTTTGTTAGGAAAGAGCCACTTACTTGCATCTCCCGCTGGAGGAGCGAGGTGGGCAGCCTGCCGCAGGGAGGTGCTTCTGGAAGGCTGCACCGGCTTCTCCAGGGGCTGGGCGCCATCCATGGGCTGCACCTTCCCCTTGGGGCTACCGAAGAAGTCCCTGATGTCCTTTCTTTGTCTGCATTCTTGGAGGAAACTCTCGAAAGATTTGTCTTTGAGTCTGAGGGAGGAAAACAGTGAGATTCTTTTCTTTGGAACCCTAGAAGCATCTGGGAAGGTCTCCTGCAAAGTCACTTTCTCGAGGAGCGTGGGGACATCTTCAATCTTGCTGTAGGGTGGGGACGTGAGAGCAGGAAAGGTCTTGGATGGCTGATTGGGTAAACTGTGGGTGCGGAGGGCAGGGTCAGGAGGGCTGAGGTCTGAGGACTGGGTTCCCAGGGAGAAGAAGGCGGGGGCCCTGCTTGCCACGGTTCTCCCCGGGGAATGCTGGTCCTGGTCTTTGTTGGAACTGGTTTTCCGAAGGCTGAGCAAGCGAGTGGGCAAAGTTTTGGATTCTGGCTTGGGCCAGGCCTTCTTTCCACCTTCAGAGTTGGAGAGGAGGGGCTCCAGGGACCTTCGGATGGCATTGGCTATGAGCCGCAGGGGGGACCGTGGTGGGGGCATGCTGCGCTCCCCTGGGATTCGTTCTGCCGGCGTCCCCATCTCCTCCCGAGCCTCTCTCTGGGCTGGCAGGGTCTCTCTCGCCGCCTGAGGGAGCAGCAAGGGGCGGACTGGTTTCAGCATTCGGCCTCCTCTTCCGTTCTCAGCACTTTTCTGGGAAGGCCGCTCCCCAGCCTGGGGGCACACCCTGTCCGGGATGGAGTCGTTCCAATCCAGCAACATGGTCTTCTGCTCCTGAGTGAGGACTAACTTCTTTAAGCCGGACTTCTTCTCTTCCGCCAGCTCTGATTTAGCCTCCTCTCCCCTCCTGGGTTCAATACTCCATTCTCCTGGGTCTTCTCCACCCCTGGGAGACAGCTCTTGGTCTGGCATGCACCTGTCCTTACCCCCAAGTGGGTGTGGGTCTCTGTGGATGCTTCTGGTGTCCCCGAGAGGGGCCTCTGCCTCCTGGCACCCATCAGAAGCCCTCTCTGCAGGGCTTGCGTCTGTGCCAGGGCTCACGAGGCAGTATTCTGCCCACTCCAGCTCTGGGTGATGGGGCAGATAGAGGGGAATGTCCCTGGGTGCCCCTTGGGCTCTGGCTCGCCTCAGAAAGATTGGAGTGGGAGGACTGCGATGACCTCTTGAGGCCTGTGAGGAGGGGTCGTAAGCTGTCACCTAGTAGGGATGGGCAAAAATGGTAGTTATTTACAAATTCCCACCTCTGTTTATATGAGGAAGGCGAATCTCAATCCATAACCCCCTCCTTTCTTTTCTCCAGATCTCAGATACCCAAATCCAAAGAGTTTTGCCTAAGACGATTTCAAAGGGCTGCTCCTTATTCTAGGAGGCTACCTTAGGACCTACCAGACTCTGCCTGGAAGCCCCAAATCAGCACTGATCAAATGCTTTTCTGGGTCCCAGATTGGGTGGGCAGGAGGCCAGAGGGGACGCAAAGGCATGGCCCCTGCTGTTGGCAAGCTCCTGGGCTGTGAGGGCAGGGCTGGCCTGGCCTCTGTGGGTGGCCAGGCACGTAGGGGAGGACAAGCTCTTCCTTGGCTTACTCAGCCATGCTCCCTACTAAGGGACATGTGCCACCCATAGGTGTGTTCTTTCAACAACCAAGCCATCAAAGTAAGGAGAAAAATAGTCACTCTCTCTAGAGCTGTGGTAGCCCGAGGATGACCTTTAGGACCTGCCAGTGACCCTTTTGAATCTCACACCTTGCACCATTGAGAAAGTAGCTATTTCCAGGGGCAGGTCATAGGATAGGGGCTTCACAAGAGCACACATCTTTTGTGTTTTATGCACTCTGCTTTCCAGAGAGAGGAGTCTGTCAGGTAACAGAGGCTTGGTGAATATACACGGGAGGACAGAGTCCAGCCTTGCACATCGACAATGACATTTTCCATTCAAGCGGGATGTTGCTTCCAAGGTTCTCGGATGCTACCAAAGGCACCCTCACTTCTGTGCCTGCCGTCCTCTGAGAGTTTCTCGAGGGAAGAGATATGTCCTACCACTTCTGCCTCCCATGGTGCAGCCCAACACCTGCACAGTCTATACCTGCAAAGCGTGCTGAGGGAGTGACGTGGGGTGGCCATCAAGGAGCAGCATGAGCTTTCATGAAAGGCACATGTGGGGAAGGCTGGGCTGGACCCCGGACAGGGCATTTCTCTGGCCCTGGCTTTGCACTTGGGTTGACCTAAGAGCACTTAGAATCCAGAGTTAAGAGTGAGAAGTTGGAGGCAGCTCAACTTCTAACGCCTGAGCTGGGCCCTCGGGGAACTCACCTGAGGTAGAGAGGAACCATCCAGAGCATTCCTAGGGATACTGGCTGAAGAGGAAGAAGATGGCAGGGAAGACGAAGGAGAGGACAATGAAGAAAAAGGAAGAGACGGGGAAGGTTCCTTTGGAAGTGACACAGTTCTTTTGTTCATTGACGTCAAACCTACCAAGGAAAGAACACATCCTCCGTTACAGAGCTGTTACTACCTTATCAAGAAAGGTGGAGGTTGTATTAGCAAGTGAAGCTGCCATTCTATAAGCAGAGCCAGAGAGAGGAAGACGTCAGAGGCTGGTTCAGATGTTGGGCCCACGGCTTGGGACATGGAGGCATGGGTGCAGGAGTGGCAGGGCCCTGCAGGGGGAAGGAGGTCCCAGGATGAAGAGTCTAAGAATCATCATGTTTCAGACTCACGTGAGAATGTTCCTGAGATGTAACAGGGAGCCTCCAGGGCATTTATTAGAAACTGGCATCTGCCTCTAAAGATTCCCTAAAGCCACTGTGGTTGGAAGCTGGGGCCGTGTTAGATCACTTAGTCAGTAAACCACACAAGATGCCAACCATTCTCTATGAGCACAGACAGGGTAGACATTCTCGATTAACGAAATGGGCTGTTCCTGCTCACATGTGCACCAAGAGGCTCTTAGACGGTTTGAGATTTTAAGAGATCACAAGCGAGGGAGGTTGTGAATGTGGAGTCATATGAAGCACATGGAGTGGGGTCCACGCCAAGCTCCCGTGGGTCAGGGAACAAACAGGATGTAACGTGGCTGCTCCAAGACACAGGAGGCAGAGTGGAACAGGGGCCTGGGGACAGGCCTGCTCTGAGCTGTGCGGAGCTGAGATGCCCCAGGCAGAGCAGAATCCTGACAGTCATAGCCTATAAGGTCAGGCAAGCTCATGTGCACGTGTGCTTCCTCCCTCTCCCTCTCCCTCTCTCCCTCCTCCCCTTGAGTACAGTAATCTTAAATCAAAAATCCCAAGCATTTTTTCTCCATATTGGACCATTTCAGACCATTTGTCCTCAAATAGATTCAGAAAAATGCCATGCACCCTTTCGGATTTGCCCGCTCAGTGTCTGCCCTCAGCCTAACCAGCTGTCCTAGGAACCACGGCGGCAGAGAGCGGATGTCCCTCAGAAATGTCCCTGGACCCTGCGCCTAACCAGCCCTTTCTCTTGTCTGACCTCTGACTCCTGCTTCGGCTGCTCAGCTGACCCCTTCTGATTCCCCCCAAGGTGTCCAGCCTTCAGGTTGTAGCTTCTCAGCTCAACACAATCCCCTGGTCTCAGTTTCTGGGTGAGAGGCTGCTCCTGGGGGACCCACAGAGACTGGGTAAACTGGAGCCCCACCCACACAGGGCGACCCCATGGGTGGGCTCTCAGAACACTGCCCTGCTCTGCTCCCACACAAATGCACATGTGTCGGACCACGTGTCCCAGCCTCGGGTTCTGAGCAGGTGGTGCCACGCCCAGTCAGCGAGCTCCCAGCGTGCTTCAGAGGGAAAGGTGACTCGGGAGCAGATGTGATCGCGGGCGGGCAGGAAGGAGCTGCCGGGAAGGCGGCTGGCCTGCCTCCCGCTGCCCGCACCCTGCTGCAGCCCACAAGGAGAAGCTTCGAGCCTAAAAAGGCAAAAGTTGTGAGTCAGTTGTTGCCTTGCTTCCTGTCCTCGGCTTGCCAAATTCCTGCCAAATTCCTTCTTCCCCTCTTCCTTGCCCCCTCATCCTCCTTCCTCCCTCTGCCTTCTCCTGAATCAAACGCCTTCCCACATCTCAAGGCCCCTCAGCTCAGCAGACTGCATTTTTACTCTCCCAAGGAGCGCTCGGGGACCTTCTGGCACAAAGCCAGGGCCACCTTGGGAACCAAGCCTGACAGAAAAGCCCAGGGCGCCCAAGGTCATGACCCAGCAGCTCTCCCTCCTCCTTTCCCTAATCCCCACCCCAGCTGGGGGGTCTCTCTCTTTCTGCATGTGGTCCTCATGCACTGTCTTCACCCGAGCAGGGCTCAAGGAGATGGGAGAAACCAAGCTCTTGGCCCCAGCTGCCACTCAAGCCACCAGCCTGGGGGTTAAGGGTAGGGGAGCCAGGGCCCAGCTGGGAAGCAGTGGGGAGGCCAGCGCCTGAGGGTCCTCTCAGACGATGGTAAAAGGCAGCCTGGAACCCACGCCCTCCACACTCACACCAGCTGCCTGAGCCTGAGCCAGCTACTTACCCTAGGTTTGCTCATCCCAAAATGGGCAATGTGGTGCAGCTTTCTCGGGTGGTTGTGGGAAGGCAATGGGACAAAAAGAGCTGCCGGGTGGTGCAGGACACAAAGGAAATGCTACCTGTTCGCTAAATAGGAGTTCCATCCCTTTCCATTCTCTCACACACACAAGTGGTGTCCAATAAAGACACTGCTGAACCCCTCATCCACTCCAGAGGGGGCTGCACACTCACCCCAGCCAAGGTTTCTCTAACTGTCGGGCCCAGGAACCCCTCATTTGCTAAGTTCGATCCTCCCCGCCAGCCCTTTCCTTGAAACCTGGGTACAGCCCACACAGGGCTGCCCTGCTTTCTTCATGGTCCTGGGCACTGCTGGCCCTTAGGGCCCCTTTGTGCATGGAGGGGGGTGTGACCAGCAGACCAGGGCCTCAAGACAGCCTCCAGGCCCCTTCTGGGGGCCCTCTGGCAATGGCGACCTTTCTCCTAGGTCCCAGAGGTCATGGGTAGCTGGAGGAAGGTGCGAAGGGCAGTCTCACAGCCCTGTCTGCCCTCTCTCTGGGGCTTGGGGTCAGCACCAGCTGTGACCAGCACCATTGCCTCCGGACATGGGGAATGGTGCCCTGTGTCCTGCTATCTGGACAAGATCAGCCCTGCTCTTTGAGGTTTCCTTTTGGGCAAAATGAAGATAACCAAAAAGATGGCTCTGGTGGCTTTCAGCTGTTGGGATTTTAACAAGGATTGTGAAAGGATTGTGAAGGATTCCAGGGTGCAGCTTCGCAGAATTTGGAGGATAAGACGCAAATCCCTCTCAAAGTCTTGGAGCGCCCTCTAGGGGCAGCAGCCTGCTCAGGCCTGAACCCATGTGCTCCATTTGCACCTGGTCCAGCCAGCTTGTTCCTTGGTTCATTCATTCATTCATTCCTTCAACAAACAAGGACTGGGTTTCTCCTCTAAGCCAGACCAGGCTAGACACTAGGGCTGTAGAAATGGCTCAAACTCAAGCCCTCAAGCCAGCTCTCACACATACTTGAGAATCAGTGCCTGATACTCCTTGATAACTCAAGGCTGAGATCCCCGGCCCATCCCAGAAACAGGGAGCTGTTCAGCTGTCCTCTCTCCTGCGCCTCCTCCAGCAACCCAACCCTGCTAGAATGGGGGAGGGAATGGGGAGTAGGGGATGGGGGAGGGGGAGATGTCTCCCACCAGCCTCCCTGCTCTCACCCCAAGATGGGTGCAGGGAGTTCCTGGGGGCAAGACTGAACACTCCACTGGCAGCACGCAGAAACGTGGGCTGGAAGTATTGGGACAGACTCTGCACCTACACAGCCCCGTCGCGGGCGGGCAGCAGGACCCCAGAGACCTGGGGAGGACTGGAGCAGGGCAGTAGGCGAGATAATGGACATGAAGAATGGTCAACTCCACCTGTCCTCTGCTCTTATGCCTGGGGGCTATCAGATGATTCAAGAATTATTTTAGGGTGTTGCAGGTGAAACAGCCTTCCCAGGAATGCAGCTCTGGTTCCTGCTCCCGGGTCGCCATGTCCCTGACCCAGTGAGAGGGCGGTGAGTCCGGAGGGCCAGAGAATGACTCACTGGCTGGTAGTTAGCCTTGACTCAGAAAGAAGGAGAATCAGGGCTCTGTTCCAACTGCTGCAACGTTTCCTGGTGGAAACCCCCGTCTAACTCAAGGCCTTCCTGGGTCCACCTCTCCTGGGGCGAGGCTGGACAGGGAGTGGGTGTAGGGGGTTGAGGAAGGCGGTGATGGACTTGGAATCGGATGAAAAGTCCCTGCCCCTCACTTGGGGCCTGGGCAGGGAATTCCTGCTCTGTAACTGCTACAGCGCCTGGAATGGGGGCCAGCCCAAGGTGCTGTGGGACTGTATGTGGCAATTGCGCCCCTAGAGGGGGCCTGCTGCCCTGGCACCCACTGTGGCCTTGGTCCTCACCCAACCCTGATCTTCCCAGGGATGCATGGGCCAAGGCCTGCTCAGAACAAGGAGCAATGCTATGTGTGCATGTATGCGTGTGTGCTGTCTGTGCCTGTGCATGTCCGTGTGTGTGCATGCTTGTATGTGCTTGTGTGTGTATGTACATAGCTTCCTGCTTTGCATGAGACCATTAAGCTGACACTTCAGCTGGACTCCAATGTGCAGAATAAAATGGTCTAGAATCCCTGGACCTCAGTGTGCCTATGTGTGTTTCAAAAAGCTTGTAGCTGATGGCTGCTTAGACTCTGCCTGGCAAGACTGTGGAATCCTAAGCCTCCATGATTCCAGAGTGGGGGTAGAGGGGGACGAGAAGGTCCCCAATCCCTTGGGAAATGCTTCTCCTAGTCAGCAGTGGAAAAGTCAGACTTGTATTTCATTTCTGGCCCCTCACATCCAGGAGGCCATGTCAGAGAAGACTCCACCTGAGGAATGAGAACAGCTGGCCCTGAGAATTGACCAGAGAACTCCCGCCTGCCCCCGGCACACCCCCACCCCACCCCAGAGAGCTCGTGACTCACCGGACTGGAATTCTCTTCTCCAGTTCTGGTATTTGCTCCGGGTTGCAGACTGGAAGCTATTGGCTCGTTGCAGAGCAGCTGTGGGAAAAGCAAGGGGCAGGGAAGGTGGGGAGGGAGGAGGAGTCCATTCAATGTGTAGAATAAACAGGGATTTTTCTCCTATGGCCCATTTACCAAAAATTAATAGACCAATGAATACTTTCCTTCCCCCAGACAGCACTTCCCTGTCTCCACAACACACAACACCAAATTTTCCATTCATTCACTCACCAGATGTTTATTGAGACCCCACTATAGGATAGTTACTGCCCTTAATCAAAAAAATGCCTAAAATTCTGAGCCATCATTCTAAGTCACTGATCATTAGTATTTACATGCACACTGTAGACATGTGTGCATATATGTGTACATGCATACATTCATTCATTTGTGTCAGAACAGCTCTTTACAGCTGAGGCCTCAAATCAATGTTCCACATACGGAACAGGTGAAAACTGGAGCTGCTCTGATTGAAGTCAGGATGCTGCAGAAAGTTCTACCCTCCCCTGTTCCCACAGAGCCCTGGAAGCCCTTGGGAAACCAGCTTTAACTGAAGCTCTGGACAACCCAGTGTCGTGACCCCTCCCCTTGGCCTGGTTCCAATGGAAACACATCTGCAGGACACTGTGTACTTCATACTGAAGACCCTGTGACCAGCGGGGCCTGTAGGGTTAGCTGAGCACACCGGACATCACACGCATGGGCCATTTAGGGTGTGAGGGTGGGATCCAAGTGTGCCCGTTCCCAGGCAGGGCCCTCAGATCTGCTCTCAGGCCTGTGTGCTCCCAGCATGTGCAGAGAGACAGAATGGGGACGGGGCACCTCTGAGTGCTCACAGCTGGGGCCAGGAGGTGAGGAAGGAAAGAAAGCTTGCGCGAGTGATTTGGGTGTGGGAGAGTGGGGGTAGGGCAGGTCTGAACACAAGGCTCTCTGACTCCAAGGCCCAGCTGGCCCAGCCCTTCCCCCCCTCCCCACGTTCTCTCCAGAAACAGTCCTAGACATCCTGCTCCCTGCCAGGTCTCAGAGTGGGGCCCCAGCTCCTTCCTAGCAGCTGGGCTGCACTGCGCAGCTGTCAACCACGACCTGGGGGCTTCCTTTCCTCAAGTCAGGATCCTTGGTGGTTCCTTAGACTCTCAGCACCTCTTGCTCCCTTACTTCACTCAGAGATGCATTGTGCCTGCTCTGCCTGGCAGGTCCCTGGTCCCACAGGTCTGCTCTCCAGATCAAGTCCGTGGGTTGAGGAGGAGCCAGCGTGGATGGGCACACAGTCTCCCCATTTCCCCGCTGCAGTGTGGGTCCACGTCCTCCCTGCTGAGTGGCGGCTGGGTTCTCCAGGCTGGATGTTTTGCATGAGGAGCAAGTAGGCTTTAAGTATGGCCACATCCTGCTGCCCAAAGTTAACCATTCAACCTTGTGGAGTGGAACCTAGAAACTTCACGAGAGATTTTCCACCACTGGTGTTTACAGGGCACGCAGGCACACATGCCCACAGCAGTGAGAACGGAACAATAGGCTGGGTAGTAATGATTTCTTTCTTTCTTTTTTTTTAAGATCCCAACTGTGATTCTGGGAAGTGATTTCATCTAGTAATTCTGAACAACAAAAGCAGGGCTGGTTCCTTTCTTTTTAGCTTATATTTCATGTGTAGTTAATTTATATTTATTTTAAGGGAACACTTGCAGGGATCGTAGTACATGACCTGCTATGAGAACAGGCAGAGGGTACGCATTCTGCCATGTGGTGCTGGTGGTACCATCTTATTGTTACAAACTAGTGGTGCCCTCCATATGCCATTGGGCCATCCTGTTATCAAATTATTGCCAAAAAATTATGGACAAATACCAATTCTTCTTAGCTGGAATAATTTGAGGGCAGATTGTCCTCCTAAATCTAACTGGTTTATAGCCAAGAATCCAGTGCACTAGATCAATTCATGTTGTTGCTTGGGCAGCTTTGTACACCCAGTTCATCCAGGCAGACCCTCCACAGAGCTGTGCTTCCGAGATTCCCAAGGTGTAGGATACAGTCCACTGCATCAAAGCACCCGGGGTGCTCCGACAAAACGCAGATACTTGGCCTCACTTCAGATCCAGTGAATTGAATCTCTGAAGATGGGAACCTGGGAATCTGACTTTTAAGTAAGACTTTCAAGAATCACTGAACCGGATGTTTTAGGGGAGTGTTTTCCAGAGCCTCAATAATGCAGCATGCGAGCGATGTTTCAGACCGTCACCTTGGGCGTGCTTTATGAACTCTGAGGATGTGATAGGTCTCTTAATGTGCTGAGGCAGTCCTGGAAGTCTTCTTTTAAAATGTGGGAAAATGTACGTAACATAAAAATTACCGTTTGAAACATTTTTAAGTATAGAGTTCAGGGGCGTTAAGTACATTCACACTGCTGTGCGGCCATCACTATGATCCATCCCAAACCAAAACTCTGCAATTGTTAAATAATAACTCCCCTCCCTTCTGCCCCTAGTCCCTGGTAACCACCAAGCTACTTTCTGTCTTTATGAATTTGACTACTCTAGGGAACCTCATGTAAGCGGCATAATATAGTATTTATCTTTTTATGACTGGTTTATTTCCCTTAGCATAAGGTCCTCAAGGTTTATCTGTATTGTGGCATGTGTCAGAAATTCCTTCCTTTATAAGGCTGCATAATGTTTCATGGTATGGATATATATACTACATTCTACATTTTGTTTATCCATTTGTCTGTTGATGGACATTTGGTTTGTCCATCACATTTTGACGAATGTGACTAATGCTTCTATGAGCATGACTGTACAAGCCAGGAGTCTTTTTAAAGCAATATCCTGGTCTTGTCCAGCCTTCCCTTAGCTCACCTTGGAGGCATTTGTCCAGGTGAGACCCCCCATACACCTGCATTATTTGGTATAGGGATGGGGCCACCATAATCAGCAACACAAAGCACGGTACTTAGACCTATGCCAGAGATTGTAACCTCACAACGTGGTCTGCCTATCAGTGATCAAAGCAATGATTGGTGAAGACTAACTCAATAAAAATTGTTCGAAAGTCATGCAATCTATTCACATCTCTAACAACTCTGTATTTCATCCTAGAGTTAAACTGGACTGCCAGAAATGAAATGCTTTGGCCACACTGCCTTACCCTCTCAACCCAACCCCATCCCGCCGGGAGAACTTCTTTCACTCAGTTATGTGTGCTTGGCATGCCCTTACCTGCCAGCAAGGGGTGACACAAGAAACAGCCTTGAGAAAACCATGGCTGCGTTTTCTGAGGAGCTGTTGTTGAAGACATGATCTCACACACCTCTCAGTGTCATCTATTTGACACGAGCTGCAAACTTTCTATAGAGTGAAGCATTAGGAAGGGTTGTGCCTGCTCTGAGACCTTGCTGTAAACCAATGTATTTTTTCCTCATGAGCAATTAGAATAATAATTGTCTGCATTTCCTTTTTTAACATTCACTACCAGAAAACTCAGAATCAAAGTTATGATTCAAGGAGAGCAACTGTTTAGGACTATGGTCTGCCTCTCTGGGGTCTATACTTCCTAAACTGGTTTTGTTAACCCTGATTATGATGCTTGATTTTTCATATATATGGATACACAATTTTGTTTTATGACTTTCTTGTAAGTTGCCTGAAATCCTCTGGCAACTGGGGGGAAAGGAGAAGTGGAGGAAAAGGACGAAAGGCAGGCAGGCTTCATATCTGCAAATGGGGGGTGGGGCTGCAGCCCAGGGAGACAGACAGCTGTACAAGGCCAAGCAGTAGTCAGAGGCAGGGCTAGACCCAGCTAGGCACGGGCCAGTACTCAGCTCATTGCCTGTGCTGAGCCTTTCTGGACAGCCCACGATGGTACTTAGCAATTGTGTTTTGATGACAATTTGTTCTTTTTTTAAAAAAGGCTCACTTGGGAGGATAAATTCAGAGTTTCTAAGATTTAAAAATGTCTATGTGAGTTCGTTCCGGCCTTGAGCCCTGGTCCAGGGGGCAATTCTGCTTTTGGTCACCAGAGGGCAGTGCAGGACAAGTTGAGTCCCAGCCTTCCCAGCTGGCTAAGGCTGCTGTCCTGATGGTGGCAAGTCTCAGCCTGTTCCTTCCCAGAAGTTGCCCAGAAGTCATATGATTTGGTCCCAAGTTGCTAAAGACAGCTATAGGAAGGAGAGCTAAGGGGTTGGAGTCACCCAGCACCGATCACACCATTGACCGGCCATGAGACCCTGGGAAAGCGGTCAGTCCGTCCACTCACCTGCAGAACAGGCCTCACACTTACCTCCCAGGTCGTCCTGGGGATGAACCAGGCCATGCATGGGAAAAGTCCTGGCCCATTACGGTTACCCAGTGAAGGTGCATTGATTGCGAGTAAAGTGTGAGTGTCTCCCACGAGCCCCCAGCTCCGGAAATGGCCCCCGTGCTGCCCTGAGGCATGCGACCAGGTGGCCCCAGAGAGACAGCGTCACCAGGGCTGCATGTTATGCAGCAGCAGCCAGGCCCCCTGCCTTCCCTCGGAGGCGGTGGGACGCTGGAGGCCCCTGAGGAGATACACAGGAGGCAGGGGAGAGACTGCTCCAGGCAGGAGAGTCCTGGGTTCCTTAACTTTGCCAACCTGTGACACAGGATAGTGGCCAGGCCCCGTGACATCTTCCCACGTGGGATCCCAAAGCTTCTCATGGAGAAGGGTGCCAGGTCTGGTCCTGGTCTCCTCACCTGCGCCCCACTCCCCAAAGGTCCTAGCCCCACTGCCTCCGAGCCCGAGGGTGAGTCCCACTGTCACCCAGGCCTCCATGAGGAAATCTGCTGTGGGGTCTCCACTCCCTCCCCATGTCCTGGCACCAAGCATCTGGGCTCTGTGCTCACCGTGCACACCTGTGGGCTCCTCAGGGCACCGTGGAGAGGCTGCCTTGGTCAGGGGCTCCCTCAGGGAGACATGTCGGGTGAGGGGCTGCGGCAGAGGCATGGATTCAGGCCACGGGGGCCTCTCTTCACTGCGCTCCGACCTGGAGCTGCCACCAGAGTCAGACTCTGCGTCGGAGCTGGAGGAGGAAGGAGGGAGTGGGTGGTCAGGAGCCCCAGAACCCACGCCGCCTCCCACAGACCTCAGGGGCCTGGGTAAGCCCAGTGGCTCAGTCCTCTGTGCCCAGGGCCTAGCCTCAGGCTTGGTTCTGAGTGGCACTGCGCCCCCCAAATTCCTGTGTCGACATCCTAACCCCCAGGACCTCAAATGGGACTGCAGTCAGAGATAGGGTCTTGACAGAGGTCATTAGGGTGGGCCCTAATCCTATATGAAGGAGAACACCATGTGGATAGGAAGATGCTGCCTACGAGCCAATGAATGAGGCCTGGGACAGATCCTTCCCTCAAATCCCTCAGTAGGAACCAACCCTGTCTACACCTTGATCTCGGGCTTCTAGCCTCCAGATCTGTGAGATGATACATTTCTGTTGGTGAAGCCACCCAGTCTGTGGTACTTCGTTGCGGCAGCCTGCGCAGAATAGCGTGGGCTCAGATCAGAGCAAGAGGAAGGAGCCCAGCAGCTGTAGGGTGGCCGGTCTGCACGCAGGCAGGTCTCCCCACCTCACCCAGCCCCTGGCATGGTGCCTGAGGTCTCTGGGGTCGAAAACCTCAGCATTTGGGGCTGGTCCTAGAACTTCCAGCGTTTGCATACTGCTCTCCTGCCCCCGGAATGGAGGATGGACAGAAAACGGCCCGGAGCAGGAGGGGGTTGTATTTAATGTGGGCCTTAAATAACTGGTGGGAACTCAGGGAAGTGGAGGCAGGGAGTCCCAGGCCAGGGGGACAGCCCAGGCACAGTCCCGTGATGGGAAAGCACAAAACCTGCTGGGCAGTGATAGTTTAGTGAAAATACATACGCTCTCTCTCTGTCTGCATATGTAAATCCAGCACAGCTCTGCCACGAAGCCCCTGACCTTCGTCTACTTGTGCCCGCTGGTGGACTCCCTGTCATCAGAGTGCCAAGCCTGGCCGGTCACGGTGCCCAGTCCTGTCCAGCGATTGGTCCCCGAGGTGGGTCTGTGACATGGGCAGTAGCATTTGGGGGCCTACCTTGAGACCTTGACCTACGGACGTGAACTGGTGGACACGGGCTGAGTCCCACCGTGGAGGTAGTTTCTCTGTGGGCTGCTGCCAGACCCGCGTGCAGAGGGGCGGCTGGGGTCACAGATGTTTGAGGCTCTGGCTCCAACCCTGCCTGAAGTGGGGACCACCCTTGACTTTGCAGTTAGACAAGCCAATGTGTTTGCCTTTGCTACTGAAGCTAGTTTGAGCCGGGTTTCTGCCTCTTACTACGGAAACAGTCTTGCCTGGTTGAGGCCGAGAAGACAATGAAGGCCTGTGATCCAGGGCAGGTAGCGTCCCTGCCCTGGGCCCTGGTCTCCAGCTCAGTGACGGCTCAGTCACTCCACGGCAGCGGCTGTCACGCAGAGTCACCTGTGGGACTTGCTGAAATGCACATTCCCACTCCAGAGTCTGCACAGTTGAGACTGGGTGAGCCAGGCGTCTACACCTGCAGTCTCCGTGTCCCCTCACACTGTCCCACGATCAGGTTCTGCCCCCTCCCTCCTATTTGTCCAAGTTCACAACAGTTCCCCTGCCGGGAAGTCCAAAGGTCACTCTCTAGTCGCACTGGACCACGGGGCAGCCTCTGACACAGCGAATGCACCCTCCTTCCTGAGACACTTCTCCTCGGGCTCCCTCCCAGTGGGTTTTGCCAGGTCTTTCTCTGCCCACTGAAAGTTCCGGTGCCAGGGCCTCTCTTCTGAGCCCAGCCCTTCTTTTTCTGTAGGAGACGTTCTTACTCCGTAAGCACCCGGCAGAGCCCTTGCCCCTGAGAGCCTGTCCAGTCCCCACCCCAGGCCAGCCCCCCAGAGCCTGTCACCCACAGTCAGCTGCTTACTCCAGGTCCACACAGGCACGGGCGTCTCAACCCCAGCAGGTCCCAAGCCAAGCTCCATTTCTCCACAAACCTGCACCTTCCCTGAAATCTCCCCACCTCAAAGCAACAGGCATCCGGTCACTTAAATCAAACTCTGGGAGTGTCCCTGGAATTCTCTCTTTCCCTCTCGTTGGGTCCCTCAGCAAACTCACCTCCACCTGCTCCTGCCAACCCCTTCCCCGTCCACGCTCCTCAGTGAGGCCTGCCTAGCTTTGAAAATCGCAAATGAGCTTCACTATTCCACTTAAAAATTCGCTTTGAATGACAGTCATGCCCGGCAGAATGATGTTTCAGTCAAGAACAGACCCATGAGGTTCAGATGGAGCTGAAAAATCCCCACCGCCTGGTGACGTTGCCATCATGACGTCGTAGCGCCCATCACGCACGCATTTGTGGCAGTGGTGGTGCAAGCAGACCTGCTGCACTGCTAGGTGCTTAAAAATGTTTGAAAATTATAAAATAAAAAAATTAAAAATAGAAAAAGCTTTGAAGATGTAAAGAAAGAATACTTTTGTATAGCTCTATGTGTTTGTGTTTTAACTTGTTATTACAAAGAGTCAAAAAGTTTAAAAATATTAAAAAGTTTATAAAGGAGAAAAATTACAGTTAATTAAGGCTAATGTATCATTGAAGAAAGAAAATGTTTATCAAGTTAGTGTAGCCTCAGCATACAGTGTTTACAAAGTCTGCAGTGGTGCACAGTGATGTTCCAGGCCTTCACATTCGCTCACCACTCACTCATTGATTCACCCAGAGCAACTTCCAGTCCTGCAAGCTCCATTCATGGTAAGCACCCGAAACAGATGCACAATTTTTATCTTATATATATATTTTTTTACCGTACCTTTTCTATGTTTAGAAACATAAATACACACCATTGTGCCTGCAGCATTCAGTACAGTAACATGCCGTGCAGGTTTGTGGCCCATGAGCAATAGGCCAGACCATGTAGCCTAGGTGTAGCAGGCTAGCCCATCTGGGTTTGTGTAGGGACACTCTGATGTTCATACAGTGACATAACATAATGACTATTTCCCAGAATACATTCTACTTCTCAGAACGTATCCCTCAGAACGTTAAGTGTCGCATGACTGTACACCTAGAATAAAATTTAAGTCCCTTGCCCTGTCTTCCTAAGCCTTGCCCTGCCTTCCTTTCTGGGGTAATCTCTCGTCCTTCTCCCCACATTGTGTGCCAGCCACACAGGCCTTGTTTCCTCTGAGACTGAGGCTCACCCCACCTAGTGGCTGTGCGCTAGCTGATATCACCACTGGGTCCCCTTATCCCTCTGCCGTCCCTTCTTGCAAACCAATTCTCAGCTTAAATGCCACTTCCTCAGGGAGGCTGAGGTGGTAGTTTGTCTGTAAAAGTGGTTGCAATCATTCCCCTTGGATCCACACCCCTTTGCAATGGGACTTTGCAGCTCCTCCCGTAAAGGGTGGAGTCTATTTTCCCATCCCTTAAATCTGGGCTGGCCATGTGACTTGCCGTGGTCAGTTGGATGGAACAGGAATAGCACATGCATTGCCAAGGCTGGGCCTTAAGAGACCTCGCAGAGCTCCCCTCTTTCTCTTAGGGCCACGGGAATAAGCCTGGGCTGTTGGTTGGAGGATCAAAGACCCAAGGCCCAATAGCTCCCAGTCACCTCTGCTGACAGCCAGCCACACTCTGGTGTGGCAGCTCTGGTCCTGCTGGCTCCAACACACAAGTGAGCCCACCAAGACCAGAGCTGCCCAGCCCAGCCTGGCTGAAGCTGCTGGCCCCACAGTCACATGTCACCGATGGTGATTGGTTTAATCGCTCCTAGGCTGGTTTGCTACTCAGCATTGTTGTGGGAATTGACAACTGCTCCAGCGCCCTTTCCTGGCCACCCAGTCTATGGCGGCTGAACTGCCACTCTCTAGACATGCCCTGTTTTATTTCTCTACCTGGCACATATGTGATGCTTTCCTTGTTAACGACTTGTTTCCTGGCTGGCTACCCACCTGGATGAAAGCCACGTGAGAGCAAGGACTTTGTCTTGTGTTGGTCATTGCTATATCCTCAGAGTGTAGTAAATGATAAGCCATCGCTACCCGCTGCTGACTGACCTCCTGCATGAGTTCAGTGTGCCTGGGGACAGGCCCAGGGGTTGCATTTCTGATAACCACTCCAGGTGACACTGATGCAGGTGGTGAGGACAGCCTCTGAGAAATAGTCACCCACAGCACCAGGGCTTCATTTCTCATGTCCCCCCACCCAGCCTAGTCTCCTCACCCCCACTCATCTCCATCTTTCAGGGGGAAGGCCCCACCGGCAGGTGACATCCACTGTGCACCCCTCCACTGCAGCCTGCATTGCAACTGCCTGCTGGGGAGAAGACAGTGGGGCCAAGCCCTTTCCCTGCTCTGAGAAAGTAATAATTGCTGACACTTACCGTGCTTGTTATGTGCACATTGTTCTATATACTTTCTGTGGGTTAATTCTTTGATCCTCACAACTCCCTCTGAGACAGGTACTGTGACTGTTCCCATCTCACAGATGAGAAAATAGAGGCACAGAGAGGTCACTGGCAAGCCAGTGGGGAGAAGGCCAGATCTGGAATGCCGTCCCCTCCTCCAACCCTGGCTCTGCCCTCATCCCGCAGTAGCCCATGCGTACCTGCTGTCCTCGCTGGTGACCAGGACACGCACAGCCAGCACATCCTGCCCCGCCGCGTCCTCCCCGGGGCTGATCCTCACCGAGGTCCACTCGGAGGGCGGGGGAGAGGTGGCGTCCACTTCCACCTCGCTGCTCTCCGGCTCAGGGACACTCTTCGGCTTCTTGGGGGAGGTAGGCTCGTCTGCCAGGAAGAGAACAGGTCTAGAGAGACCATGGGAATGGACAGCCCCGACAGGGCTCCTCCTGGGGGCCGGGCTCCTTCCAGGACACTGCAAGACTGACCTTCACATCCTCTGTGCCACTGCTGGAGCCGCATCCCAGCCACCTGATGCCCCAGCATTTACAGCGCACCTCCCAAGTACAAGGCACAAACACACACGCCATCCCATTTAACCTGGAGGGAAGGTCCTGGTGCGTTCAGATGGCCCAGCCCAGGCTCGGCAGCTCTGAGCTGCTGCTGTCAAAATGGCCACGTCCACCATGCTGCTAAGGCCAGCGGTCACACCTCGGTTCTCCTGTTACTGGACACACCAGCACACTCGACCCAGCTGACCACGCCGTCCTTCGAGAAACAGCTCTCCGCTCCTCTCAGTATCAGGGCAGCACGGCCTGGCTCTGGCCTCCTCACTGCCTTCTCTTCCTCTCCTCCCCTTGCCCTTGTAACACTGAAAGTTCCTGGGCTTGGGCTCGGAACCTCTTCTCCTCTCTGTTCACACTCTCCCTTGCTGATCTCATCTGGTCTCGTGGTTTTAAATAACCCCAGACAACGATGACTCCCAGACTGACAGCCCCAGCCTGGACAGTCCCCGATTCTAGACGCATGTGCACGGCTGCTCATGTGGCAACTCCACTGGGACGTCTAACAGATAAATCAAACTCAATCTAAACGACACTCTCCAAACGGAGCTCTCCCCCATCGCAGCGGGCGCCAACCTCAGCCTCTACAGCTGCAGTCAAAGCCTTGCACCATCCCTGATGTCTCTTATTCTTTCATCCCTCACACAAGACGCCGGCAACTCCTGACAGCTCCGCCTTCAAATGTGGCGGGAGCCCAGTCCCCTCTCACCACCTTCTGCGCTGCCCCCCGCCCCAGCCACCCTCCTCTCTTGCCTGGATCACGGAAGCTCCCTGTCCCCGGCCTCCTGCCTTCCTTGTCAGTGTGCCCCGGCCCTCAGTCCACTCTCACACGGCAGCCAGGGTGACCCTGTTAAAACCTAAGTCAGATCCCATGTCCCCTCTGCTCAAAACCCTCCGATGGCTCCTCATCCACTCAGAGTGAAAGCTGGAGGCCCCACCTGGCCTTCCAAGTCCTGTACAACTTAGTCCCCCCGGGGGCCCGTGACCTTATCTCCTAGAACTGCCCCCGGCCTTCTCTGCCCTGACCACGTCACCTCCCTGATGTTCCGCCAGCTCTCGGGACATGTGGCCTCCTTGGGCCCCTGCACTGCCCTTGATCCTGCGTAGAACACGTTACCCCAGATATTTTCACACAGGGCTCGCTCACCTACCACCTTCCAGCCTTTGGTCTGACGCCACCTTCTCACTGAGGCCCGCCCTGACCACCCTGGGTGAGACTGCAGCCCTTTGCTGTCCTAGCGTGTCTCACCTTCCAATAAACTGTACAGTTCTCCATGTTATTTTGTTTACTGTCTCTCTCCTGTGACCAGAAGGTAAGCAGTGGCTTTTGTCTGTTTCACCTGTGCCTAGAACTGTGCCCGGTAGAGAATAGGTGCTCAACAAATACCTGCTGAGTGAGTTCACGAATGAGTGAGCCCCAGCTCCGCCTGGGCCGCTGACTAGCAGGGTGACCCCTTCTCTGGTCACAGGGGAACCGGTGTCTTTTTCCCTTCCTCAGGTGGAGGCCTCACCTGAACTTGGCTCCTGGGTCATTGTCTCCTCCCTTTCCTGTGTTCTTAACTTCTTTGTCTACTGAATCGTTTCCATTAGTATTTGAAGATGCTAACTGCTCTCCTGTCTTAAGAAAAGTCCTTTTAATCCCAGGCCTCACCCCCAGCCCCCAGCCTACTCTCTCTTCTTCCTTCCTAGCCAGTCCTCTTGGAAGAGTTTGCTACACTCTCTGTCTCCACGTCATCATCAATCCCCGGTCCCCGGTATCCTGCCTGTGGCCCCACTACTCCCCACCTACCCCCAGCACGGTCCCCGGCAGCCTCCTTGTTGCTGAGCCCAGTTCCCAGGGCTCTGGGGATGCCGCTGCCCCTCCCTGCTCCCGGCGATGCCTGCTCTCCCTGCCTCTCTGCTGCGCCACCTCGGCCCCCGGCTTCCCGGCCAGCCCTCTAACGCTGGGGCCTTCATGCTTCCGCTTGAGCCCACTCAGCTGTTCACCCCACACCTTCTCTCGGGGACATGTTGTCTACTCCCTGCCTGTATTTACCACCTGTGAAGATAACCCAAGGAATTTTGATTTTTATGTGAAATGCATCAAGTCTTAAAATACTGTACAGGTCAAACAAAACACATCTGCAGGCAGACTGAGTCCGTGGGTTGCCAGTTTGTGTCCCCTGGTGTGTGTGTACGTGTGGTTACACTTCTATGTTAGTGCGACTGGGGATGGGAGGCTTTCCAGGAGAACTGCATGCTCCACTGCATACTTACGATGGTGGCAGCAGGAACAGCGGTAGTAATAGCAGCAGCAGCTTGCTTTTCTTGGGTGCTCAATATACACTCAGAATTGTTTGAGCATTTTGCATATATTAAGTCTGTCAAACCTCACGTAATCCTCTGAGGAAAGCATTAAAGTAAGCCCCATTTTCCTGCTGAGAAAACTGAAGCTCCAAGAGGGTAAGACGCCAGCACATGGTCAGATATCCAGCCAGAGGATGGGGACCAGTCTGCACGTCTAGGAGCACAGCAGAGCCACAAGTGGACACCGTTGCATGTGGCTTTTATTCTGGGAGTTTTGGCTGGAATGTGTCTACAGTTCTTCATGCCCTCCTGTAACGAAGTCACACCTGTCCTGTGACTTTGCAGTCGGTGGGGTATATGTCTCTGCCCCACTGACGTACGGCTTGGCTGTGAAACTTGCCTTGACCAGTGGACATTCATGGAGGTGCCGTGAGCAGAAGCTATGAATGGGCTTGCCGGTTTGGCTGGTCACTCACGCTCCTGCTAGATTACTGTGAAAAGAGCTTGTTCCAGATGGCCACTGCCCCGTCAGCTGGGGCCCCCGATTGAGGGCACAGGGAACTGACCTGGAGCCAACCTGCTCAGTCCCGTGGGAGCCTAGCCCACCCTAGACCTGCAGCCTGCAGCAGTGCTACCCGGCCGACTCACAGGCTCATGAGCAAGAAACAGGCATGATCAGCCACTGAGATTTGGGAGGCTGCTTACATAGAATTGCATGGCAGAGACCGGCTCCTATCTGAGTGCAGGCAGGTGTGTACCTGTGAGCTGTAGCCCAAACACTTACTTATCCATAGATGCGCCCTCCGGTACAGGCCTGTGCTGGGGGCTTGGAGATGCGCCAGCCACCATGGCCCCTGCCCTCGAGGATCTCCTCCTGTCCCACGGAGGAGACGAGGCATGTTCACAAATATCTACATCATCAGGTAGACCATCTACGAGTGAGGCAGGGAAGAGGTGGAGGGGAGGGAGATCTGACGCTGGGTTGAAGGTGCCGCTCCAACTGGGCGAAGAGCGGTGGAGTTGAGGGCAGCCTGGTAGGACAACATGGCCACACGTGGGCGAGCTGAGCTGGGCTGTGGAGGTGCCAGGCCCACGCCCTGCCCAGAACTGAGCACCTCAGCCCACCTCAGTGCTCTGGCCAGCCACCTGCTCCCTGAGGGAAGATGAGACCCCAGAGACCTGAACTGCTGGGCCAGGCCCCCTACAAGCCTGACAAAAGCAGAGCCAGGCAGGGTCTGGGGAAATGTTTGTCCTCATACACCGCCCCCAGCAGCCATGTCCTGAGGCCCTTCCTGGCCAGGCCCCTGCTGCGGGCCAGAAGGACCTTTTCTGCCTGGTTCTGCTGGTAAAATTGCTCCTGTTTTCTAACCAAGTCTGGAGACTCCTCCACTCACGCCTGGTACCCAGGGAGACGACAAAGCAACACGTCCTCCTGAGGGTTGTTATAACCCCATTTACAGGAAGGGAAACTGAGGCTGGGAGCTATCGTACTGTCCAAGGTCACACAGCTCGCGTGTGCCAGGGCCTCTTCTGGCTCTGTACTTGGAGAAATGACCCCACTCTCTCATCCACTACTCTCTCCAAAGAAAAAAGGTGAGAAAGAGAGCGATGAAACCAAGTGCATCAGGAAACAGAACCACGTGGGAGCTCAGCAGAGAAAGTCAAGCCCAGAAACAAACTGCAGTGGTGCTGAAAGAGCTGAAAAGCCAGGCAGGGGTCTGAGGCGACCAGAGATGAGTGGCAGGTGGAGGCCACTGGCCAGAGGGACAATACAGAGAGCTGGCGCTGCCAAAGTCCAGAGGTGGTGCCACCCCATGAGGTGGGGAGATTGAAGGGACACCACAGCTTTTTCCCTGATCCTGCCATCCAGTCCCCCAGAGCTCCCATGGTCAAACCTAATAGGAAGCCAGTGCAAAGGAGCCTGGAAACGTGGTTTGCAGGGCTACACCTCTCCAACACAGAGCAGAGCAGGGGAAGGGGGGGAGTGCCTCTGCGTACAGACAGGCAGATGTCCAGGATGCCAGGATGCTGGGCATGGCATGGCCTCCCCACAGCAGGACAAGGGAGGGCCCTGGGCAGGGTCCTGTGGCTGGTGGTCCTCCCACACACTGCCGGGGAATGTTGCGATGGCTCTGGGAGGGAGATCTGTGCATGCCAGTGCTAAGGTCCTTTGCAGTGTGTGGCCCTTTAGAGACAAAGGCACAGATGCCTTCCTGGGGCTTCTGAGAGTGACTTCTCAGGGTGCATTAATGGGAATGGAGTGTCTAGGGACCTTCAGGGGATGAATAAATTGGTGTATGGCTCTGGGCCTGTGGGCCCACCCTCCACCCCCGGGCATGGCTGCCCTGCCTTGCTGTGTTCTGGCCAGGTGACGCAGGCCCTGTCTGTGTGCAGGTGAGTGTACACACAGACACACCCTCCGCTGACCACAGACCAGGGCAGACACTGTGACTCAAGGGGCCCTGCCTGGCCCTGGCAGCAGCTTGGTACAGAGACCAATAAACTGAATGAAAAGCAAACCCAAGGGAAGACACAACCCTGGACAGGTGTGGATGTGGGTCAAGCCTCAGCCCCTTCCCCCATAGCCCTCATCCTGGACTCTGGGCCATACACCAGGCAATCATCAGCCACATTTGGGCCACACTCTGGCATCAGCCTTGTCACACAGCTTCCTCCGAGCACCAGGGTCTCCTCCATTGAGGTGAGGGCTGGGGCACACACAGCATCTTCCCTGCAACCCTGCAGGCTCCAGAGCAGCAAGGAGGCTGGATTTTTGCTAACACCAGTAGGTTCAAAGCCTTAGTTCTTGGACTCTGACTCTTCTTCTCCCCTGCCACTAACAGGCATTGCAGCCGGCCAGCTCTGAGCCTCCAACTTGGGGCACAGCCAGGCCCTACACCTGGGTGTCTCCAAATGAGTTGGGCAGGGACAACTCTCAGTTTCTGGGAAGAGCCAACAGCAACCCAGTAAAGCAGGAAGGAAGTAGCCTGGGGCCACTGTCCTTCCCTCCTGTTCACACCCCCAGCCTGGGCAGCAGCTGACCCCAGTGCTGAGCAAACAAGCCCTGTATAGCCTACCTCAGGGCAGACGGGGGTGGTAGGCACTGCCGTGAGTCCATGGTGGTGTCCCCACAGCCAGGGGTAGTGCCCTGGCCTGCTGGGCCTGGTATGGGCTGGGGCTGGGAAGAGACACTTCTAGGCCCCCACCAATGAAAGAATTAGCTTCTCTATCTGGGAGTGGGTCCCTGTTCCCTGGCCCCCTGAGGCTGGCAGGCAGCCTCTCTTGATCTCAGTTACAGGCACTAGCAGGATGGCTAGACTTAGGAGGTCAAAGCTACATCGAGCCACCCACATGCCTTGGCATGGAGGCCCCACCCTCCACCCAGGTTGTGGTGGGTAAAGCATTCACCTCCCCATCCCCGTCTCAAACCTGCTACTGGTTTCTGGCGTGAGGACCCCAGAGCAGGGGACAGTGAGAAGGAGACAGAGGACAGATGTCAGGCCGGTGGCTCAGGCCTTGATATCTGAAAGGCATCACGCCCCCTGGATCTGCTCTCTGCTGCCAGCCTCAAGTCTGTCCCTGGGAGGGGCACCCAAGCCCCACCTGCCACCTCTGCCTTGAGATGTATGTGAAGGCGACGCCCTCAGAAGCAAAATCAAACCTCCCTTCTCACAATCAAAAGGCTCTGCAGAGGCAGCAGGACACACAATGCCACCCTCTCTCCTTCCAGGTCTCCCTCCTGAACGACGGCGGACACCAGCAAGGCCTTCCCCAGCCTCAGATGGCTGCGCGCTCCCCAGGCTGAGGTCCAGGCCAGAGGTCCCACTACGTGCAGAGCACTGTTCTACCTGTCGGGGTTTTATAAGCATTCAGAAGAAACGGAGATTCTGCACCATGAAGCTTACATCGAGGCAAGAGGGAAACAGATTAAACAAAACACCCACTAAATGAGTGAATTACACGTAAATGCAACAGAAAAACCATCTAGTCGGGTAACGGGGTGCAGGGTCGCTGGGAGTTCGGGCGCAGGGCTAAAGCAGACCTCACTGAGAGGGGGACGCGTGAACAGACTTGAACAATGGACAGGTTCAGCCATGTGGATACTGGGAAGGGTGTTCTTGGCAGAGGGAACAGCCAGGGCAAAGGCTCTACGATGGGGTGAGCTGGTGTGTGAGGAGGCCTGTGTGGTGGTCAGCGTGTGTGAGGGAGAGACACAGGAGAGGGAGTCAGAGCACCGGGGCCGGGCGCTGCAGAGTCCTGACTTGTGCAGTGGGCTGGAGAGCTGTGAGCAGCGGGGAGGCCTGGCTTGAGCTGTAAAAGGACCCCTCCACCTCCCGCCGCTGTGTTGAAGGGAGAAGCGGGAGGCCTCAGAGGGGCTGCTGCAATGAGCCAGGAGGAGGTGACAGGGGCTGAGGCCAGGCAGCGTGGAGGTCGTGAGATGTGGACAGGTTCTGGATGTTCCTGGAATTTGCCGATGGGTGGGGTGTGGGGCCAAGAGAAAGAAGGGTCAAGAATGGCTCCAAGAAGAGGGGAATCGAGGTTTCCAGAGTTGCAGAGGCCAAGGTAGAGCCTTTTTCAGGGGAAAGTCAGGAGTTGGAGGTGGACATTGGGTGGGAGATGCCCAGTAGACATCGGGGTAGGCAGCTGGAAAGAGCCAGAGTGCGCGCTCCCTCTTTCACCACAGCGGAAACTAAAGTCCGCGGGCAGCTGGGGCGAGTGGGAAGGGGAGCCTGAGAGCCGAGGCCTGGGTGCCTAAAGGCCGGTGGCTGGCTGCCCTCAAGAGGGCTGGGAAATCACAAAGCTGGAGAAAATTAGGTGGTGCCACCCAGTGTGACTTGGGGCCTCTGTCTAGCCCCCGACCCGAGATGTCCTGTCAGGAGACCTGAGCCCCAGCTCATCCAGAATTGCCCAGAGAAAATCTTCCTGGGGTCACTCCTTGCTGTATGAGACAAGGAAAGTGTTCTAGAACTCGTTAAAGAGCTCTTGCTGCCCTGAGTGCCACGCCTGTGCTGCTGCGCTCACTGACTGCACCTTGCAGAACCGCACGCCAGAGGCCTGGTCAGTCCCGGTTCACGGAGGGGCACGCCCAGTGCCATTCAGTCCAGAGTGCTGGGAGTCAAGGCCGGTCTGTGGCCAAGTCCAGGCCCTCACCACGCACCAAGGCTCCCTTAGAGCAGACACCTGACTCCCCAGCCTGGGACTCTCTGCTCCCTCACAGTTGAAGATGTTGCTCTAGACTCACCTTCCCCGGATCAGGGAGCTTCTGTGGGAGGGAGGGGCTGCTTTAGTGTCAGTACTGACCCCAAGGTTGCCACAGGAGGGGAAGAACTACCCAAGCTCTACACGTAAAGTGCTTGGCACAGAGAAAATGCTCCACGGGTAACAGCTGGCTGGAGGGCAATAAAAGACGCGGTAACTTCTTTTACTTACTAAGATCTTTTAAAAGGAAAGTTGTAAAAGTGAATGTGTTTAGCGAAGTAAAGGAGAACAGCCCACCCACTCTGGTTGGCCCACTTACTCCACACTATTCAAGTTGCACAGAGATTTATTTCTTCTGCCGGATTATTTCCTTAGGGTAGATTCCCTAGGGTGGGATTCCTGGGCTAAGAAGTTAGAGCGCTTTCCTGGATCTTAATAATGGTTGCCATATTCCTTTCCAAAAAAAGATTCTCCCAGTTTACTTTCTGCTCAATACTAGTGACTAAGTTCATACTTTTCCTTACAATAGACTGCACGTTTTTTCTTTACTAATCCAGTGGGTGCAGCATAATTAATTCATATTCCTTTAAAAGCCCATAGGAGCATTATTGTAAATGCCTGCTTTTTCTTTTTAGTGTTTACTTTTTAAAATTTGCTTAAGTATGCACTGTCTATTCCATAGCCTTTGCCTATTTATCATTGACTCTTTAATCAATAACTCTTAACTGATCACCTACACTGTGCGAGGTCCCTGGCAACATCTATTTTAAAGGGACTTTCAAAATACGATGGCAATGAACTTCCTTGTTATCACATTTAATTCATGGTTTCCCCTAGTCTGACTGCCTATTTAATATTTTTATTATTATACTTTACATTTTAAGAATGTATGCAATCAGATTTGTGTCCTGTTTTTCCTGTGATTTTTTTCTATTAGAAGATTCAAGCTTAGAAAGTTATCACCCCATGACCTAATCAATATTTAATTCTATTTAACATTTAATTCTATTATTTTACTTTTAAAATTTCAAGTCTTTAATCCAGTGTTTCTGGATTAAAGAATATTTTATGAAACACTATTTATGTAGACTGTAATATCTTAAAAAACCCAAATTAAATCAAACCAAAACTTTCAAATACATGTGGGAAAGCTGACTTGAATAAGGTTAATTAAACTTTGTCTCGCCTCCTTAGAGACTTAACATGCTAATGAATCTCGTGAGTCTCCAAGGTCTGGGAGAACTGGCAAGGTTGGTATAAAACATTTCTCGAACTTTTAGACTGTGGGACCCTTTGTTGGTGAAGCACCTCCTGGGTACCATATCTTTGACAATGTTGCTTCATCCCAACTTCAAGCAAAAAAACTCAAAACTCAACTGTAAACTACATAGAGTGGGGATTTTTGTCTGCTTCTTTCCCTGTTGTATTCACAAATTCTAGTAGATGCTCAGTAAATATTACATAGTTAAATAAACAAATAAGTGCACGCACAGATAAACAAATAAAACAAATCATATTTGGTATAGCAATCCTAAGATACATACTCATTAAGATGCAGGGAGGTGCAGGGATTTTGTGTGTGGTTTCCTGCTATATCCCTGGGACTTAAAATTAATTCCTAGGACAAGCAATTGTTAAATAAACGAGTGCATAAAGGAATGAGTCACCTGCCCAACTCAGCACCTATGAAGCTCACAGGTGACTTTTCATGCCCATGTCAGAAGTCCAGCTATACCCAGCCAGGCAGTGGCAGCCATCCCTCTCTGGGGAGCCTGAGCACCAGACTTCCCTGGCACTGTCCAGGCTAGCTGGAGACTCCAAATCCTTCCCTTAAACCCATCCTGGAGTTGGGCCAGAGATTGCCATGGGTGCTGTACTCAGAGTGGCCCTGTGTGCAGAGCTCACAGCATAAGACGATGAATGCCCTGAGCCTTTAGGGGTAGGGGAAGTCTCTTAAGATGGCAAACCACTCTGCGTCTGATGAGCACACCGCCATGGTCACTGCCATCCCAAGACTGCCATCCTGTCCTCCCTCCTCACCTTTCACCCATCACTCAGCTGGATGTGAGGTGCTAGAGACCAACCTTGTTATGCAGGAGCCCAGATTAGTGTAAGGCTCACAGGTAAAGCCCTCCTATAAGCCACGCTTGGGTGTGTGGGGAAATGGGTACAGGGTGCTGTCAACACGGTCTGTTCCCAACAGCAGAGAGGACAATGACCCTCACCCATGATGCCCAGCATCTAGAACAGCGAGGTACAATTAGTTGTCAGGAAAGAGAACCCAAAGCCTGGCCCAGGAGCATTGGTGACATTTTCCAAATATTACCCCTGGTAATATTTCTTTTCAGAATGCCCCAGTGCAGACCCAGAGAGCCCGGTGTCACCACAAGTGCAAGTCCCGCCAGCAGTCCAGGGAAAACAGATCCCCTTCCACCAATCCCCGTGTTTGAGGGTTTAGAAGCCTCTGTGGCAAAGAAGAGAGGAAACAATGAGCTTTATAAAGAACCATATTTATTTCCATTTACAGCATCAAATACCATAAATAAAGCTAAACATTGTTTTGCTGTGTGCAAAATACAGGGTTCCGTGTGGCACTGTAAATGATCACCAAAGGTCACAGACATGCGTTGTGGTGAGATTGGGAGCCTAGCTAGAGAGGAGGCTGAGAGGGTAGGAGGCCACTCTTTGGTTGACATTCTAGAAAGGGAGGGAGACTCTGCAAGAGAAGATAAGACAAGAGCAAGGACTTCGTACTGGCCATGATCTGCACGGAGGGATGCACGGAGCGAGGGGTGCAGCATGCAGCACTGGACAGACAGGCTGGGGGGCGGGACGGCTCTGACCACGTGCAGGACCTGAGACCGCCAGGCCTCTTGGCCGACCACAGCTGCACTGTGGTGGGCGAGTGGTTTCTCTTTAAGAGCATGCTGACTGTCCTGCTGCTCCAGGTGAATGAGTCAGCAGAATGTGTGTGTTAAGCAGAGCCACAGAGGGGTTTAAACTGGCGGCTCCAGGCCTCAGGCTGAACTGAGTCACTTCTCAAAGACACCCCCGTCTGGGATCGTGATTGCTCTGTTTGAAGCTCCTGAATCATTTGGGGCTTTATGAGCCAAGGGAGATAAGAAGAGCCACAGCAAAACCTTCAGATCTACAGTGCAGGTTGCAACAGAGAGAGGAGTTACTGGAGTAATTGCGATTATGTGTTCAAACTACAGAGCATGGGTCAGGCTTGGGACGAAGCCTGGGAGTCAATGTTTATTTTTAAGCCCCCCCCCCCCAGAAAGAACCATCTATGGGTTTTGATTAATGATGTTATTAATCTTTATATCAGAACCAATTTAAGAAGATGCTGATATGCAGGAGCTTTTTCAGAGACTGTTAGACAAAAGTGCTCTTTTCCTAGGGGACAGAGCCCTCCCCATGGTCCTGTCTCACCGTCAGGGTTGACCCTCCCAAGAACATAAGTGGCTTTGCAGGCACACCTGGAAAAGCATGCAGGCAGGCAGGCCTGGGGACAGAGGAGAGGCGGGGCATGCACTTGCTGTGGACCACACTGCCTGCCCCAGGGGAAGGGCAGGCAGAACACGGCTCTCAAGCTGAACACCATGCACGTTGTTAACCGACCTTGCCACCGAATCAGTCCATTAGGGTGCGAGACACTCACAGTTAGCGCAACCAGCACCACCGGCGGGGAAGACGGGGTGCGGAAAGCGAGCTAGGGGTTAGTACCACTCTCTGGAAATTGGCAAGAAAACCAGTCACCTCAGAGCAGAAGTGTGTCAGCCAAGAAGTGGGTGTAGCACTGGAAGGCTGAAATGCACTGACGGCCACAGTGTGAGGTTGGAAAGAGAGAGAAAGACAGAAAAGAGAACTTAGTGAGGGACAAAAGGAAAACGAATGACAACGCGAGAAGGCATCAGAGTTGAAAGTAAGGCAATCGTTAAAAAAAGGCAAGCTACCCCAAACAAGTCACTGCTTGCTTAGGAGAGATGAACCTTTCTGGTAGTGACCAGTTGTTTCATTACAAGGGTGGACACATGCACTGCCAACACCATACTGCACTCCACTTAGAGCCACAAATGCCCGCGGGACCTCCCTCTCTGCTCCCCTTGTCCTCCAGTGTCTCCTACTCATTCTGGAATATACCATGGAGGCCTGGAGGCATCTCCCTCTGGGATCCCCCTGTGTGTGTTGGTACCGTCTACCAGGAAGGTTCCAGGTCTTAGAACATACTGTACAAAAATCTCAGACTTCTGCTAGGCACACCCCGTCTCACCAGAGTGATTCAAACCAGCCTCCTTATGGCCATGTGAATCTTGGCCATGTGGAATCTTAGAGATTCCAACTCTGGCTTCATAGAACATTCCACACAACATCTCAGCTGACCCTGAGCTGATTATAGTAACAATAACACTGCTGTTCACATCATCACCTTGAGAATTTACTCTCTATAATCAAACACAAAAGGAATCAAGGGCTCCGCCTACCATCCCAGCAAAAATTGGAAAAAACACAATGCGAGTCAGACTGAGAACAGTTCCAACAAGGACGGAGGCGCCGGTTCCCACAGACTTGGCCAAGGCCATTCCCCTGTTTTTCTCAAGGATTTCAGAGAAGTGTTTGTAGAAACTCACCACCCCTTCTCCCCATTCTATAGAAACCTGTCATCTCAAAGCTGTCGAGAGTTCTGGCTCCTAACCTACACCAGGCCCCTCCTTAGTTAATCTAGAAGAATCTCCAGTGATAACAACAGCGTAGAGCTATCTCGGGCCCAGCAAATCCAGATACACTGAGCACCATGGAAGGCCTTTCTCTCTCAGTCTCCTGATTGTTCAACCAGACCCTGCAGCCATGCATGTCCAGGCAGAGTGGTGTGGGGACAGCCAAGGGCTCTCCCAGATATTCACGGTGGAGAATGTAGGGGGGCCCGATGCTCGTTTATGCCCTTTCTCGGGCAAGCTTCCTTTGAGTCAGTTCATAAACAGCTTGTACTCCTAGCCTTCCCTGCCAGTCAAGATACAGTAGAGCTTCCCCATGGAGGTCAGACACATTCCTTTGCTAGGGCAGTGTGAAAGTGGTTTCTGACTATTCTGACCACATGAGCCTGGCCGTGGAGCCACTAAGCAGCTAGGATATCCACAGGCAATGCTCAGTGGACAAGCCACATTTCCCTGCAATAGCCTGATGTGCTAGCAATGCCCTCAGTCTCAAAGGACACCACGTGAGAGGGCAGAGTCTTCCACTCCACTCAGCCTGACCCTTAGGCACCCTGAGTGGCCTTGGCTCAGCCTGCAGCCTGAGCTGGGGGACCCAGTAGCAACAGCTCCAGAGGTTAAAATGCCACCAGCTGAAACATCTCGTCTTTAGCATTGCATCAGCTTGACGGAGCTCTCTACGGTCAAGTCCAACGGGCTTCCTCTGCAGTGTCCATTAGTGGGAAGGGAAATGTACACTTGTGGCAATCTGGTTGAAACCCACGGTTCTGTGTCATTTGGCTATGATTTGGTATGGGGGATAAAGTCTTCAAGCTACTATTTTATATCAAAACAAGGGAACAAAACAGTCCTCCTCCCTCTGGGAGGACAGACAACAGCCAACTATATATGCTTTGTGCTTTCGTAGGTTTAATTCTATTTTGTTCTCTACTCTTTTCTTATAAAATAATTAGACTTCTATGTTGCAAGAAATTGCCTGCTGTTGACCAGTGACATCCGGGTACATAAGGCACCGGTGAGGAGAAGGCACGCTCACTCTTGTGTGTGTAAAACCCCCATGGTTAACTTTGCAGGCAGTGGCTATCACAACTCACTAGAATGTTGAAGGGCTTGTGTGAAACCAGCTATAAACTGCAAACTTGTGTTTAGAAAAATTGACACTCATAGGAAAAAAAATTTTCTCTTGGCTTACTAGAAGTCAAAAATTGAAATGTAAACCGAGAAATATGGCTCGCTTTGGTATAAAAAAGTATAAAGCTATAAAAAACATCCTTCATGTAGTCCCTGGCCCTAGCACCGTGAGTAGATGTTCACCCCGACAAGGCCAGGCGGAGGTGGCCGCTGTGAAACGCTTTGGCGTTGATCTATCTTTGGTTAAAGAATGCTAGGCCTCGCGGCCAGAGCCTTGGCAAACGACAGACACGTTGCCGACTAACTCTGGAAATGTTATGGCACTGGGGGCAGCCGGGTGCTTCAGTGAAGCTTGACCGGGAGGCACCTGAGCACCCAGGTGCGGAGGGTCTCGAGGGACTCCCCGGACTCCCTGTACATGGCTGCCAGGACCTCAGAGAAGGCCCAGAGGAGCGGCAGCCCGAGGCTCAGCAGCTCGTAGGTGTAGCAGTAGTTGGAAGCATTGTCCCTGAAATGGAGGCCGGCGGCTCGCAGCACTCCCCGCATCCAGTTAAGCAGGCTCCCAGGAAAGTCGAGCAGGGCCCTGGACAGCCCGAGAGACCAGCTCAGCGCCTTCCTAAAGGAGGAGGTGGAGATACCTGGTGGGCTGCCTTCCGGCGTGCTGATGGCGGCCACGGCGCAAGAACTTTCGGAGGGAGTGTCTCGCCGAGGGGCTTCCTGCTCTTGCCACGTCCCCTCCTCCTGAGGATGAAGTCAAAATGAGGGCATTTAGTCCCTGAGTCTCACAGAGGACTGCTCCATGAAGCAGACCAAGACAGCCGAAAAAACTCGAACTTGGCAAACCCTGTGCTCGGCAACCAGCCCCCATTCGCTGCCGAAGCGGGTGCTCCACCTGGGCGCAGCCTTTCTGGGGGGCAAAGTGACCATGGCAGTCACAATTCTTCCAAAGTGATCTCACTTCTAATGACATATACCAAGCAAATAACTGGAAATATGGATAATGATATGCGTACCAAGATGTGCATTGTAACAATATTTGTGAGGTAAAAATATCAAACATAAAGGTCCAATAATACGGGACCAGTGATATTGACCATCCATAAAATAGAATCTCTTACAGGCATCAAAAATTACGCTTCAAAAGAATTTTTAATGTCATGGGAAATTGTTCTTGATATGCTGTTAGTGAATAAAAGAAGGTTATAAAACTGTGAAGATAGGATTCCATCTAGGTTAAAATATATTCGCATGGGAATAGGTCTGGAAGGGGATATTACAATATGTTAATTGTGGTTTTCTCAGGATAGAGTAATTTATAGGTGATATAACTTTCCTCTTTTGTATACTTTATTTTCCAAGTTTTCTACAAGGAGCCTATATAACTAATTAGAGAAAAGTTTTAAGTTGTAGGTCGTGGCTGGTGGCAGGTGATTAAGCAAACCTGAGAGCAGGTATTTGCTAAGAGCTCCCAGAGCGAGCACTACCTCAAATCGTCTGTAAACTCAGTGCACTGGTCACCTGGCTGACTTCAAGAGCCTGGGAAAGGACTTGGAAACCGAGGTCAACCCCATACCAGGTATTCCTGTAAGCAGCAGCCTGAGGCCACGTGGGCCCCAGGCACAGAGGAACCACGTGGCCTTTGCGTGGCTGAGCCTAGTGTCCCACCCCCGGCACATGGGCAAGCTATTTCTTGGTTTCTTGTGAGAAGCCAGCACAGCCTCATGGGAGCCGGCATCTGGAACAGGCTGAAGGAGAGGACCCATCCACAGCAGGACATGGAGGCTGTCTTCTTTATATGTGAGTAGTTTCCATCCCTCCAGGGCAAAACAAAGGGTAGCCTAACTTTGAGGAACCCTGGAGAACCTTCTCCTCTCAAGGGGTCTGCCCTGTCTCACCAGCACTCTTGGGACAAAACATACCTCTCTCTGCTGCTTCAACTCTGCCCGTCTCTTCCGTTGTTTGCTGCTGGCTTTACAGTGAACGAAGTGGGGCTTGCAGTAAAACTTGCCTGTAAAGAGAGGTGCACATACACACACACAAATATTTCTCTCCTGTAAACCAGCACCAAAGCAGACACAAGCCAAGGTGCCTGCCACTGTCCAAGTCAGAAAACACCAACAGTGGACATAAGCCCAGGACGGCTCAAACTTGGGAAGCACCTTCTGTCACCTGCCTTAAAACAGTGGTGCTGAGATGAGGCAGCGGCATCTGGGGATGGAGCTAAAACTCTTGAGCCAAGCAGAGCTTCAGATAGCTGGCTTCGTGGCAGGCCTGCACCTGGGGAGGGCACGGGAGCTCTGAGCCCCACCTGCCACACCTCACCCTATGCATCTCCTCCCTCTGGCTGTTCCTCTGTATCCTTGTAATGATTGGGTCAACACACACACAAAATCTTAATCAAACTGAGGCCAAGTTTCTTACAAGACCAGCTGCCAGGCAGCAAAATGGACAGCTGTGAGTATCGACACCCCCGGTCCTCCTTTCCGGGGAAGGCTGAGAGCAAGTGGCGGCAGTGCTGGGAGGGAAAGATCCACACGGGGCACACACGGGAAAACTGGCCACTGCCCAGGACCACCAGGCACCTTCCAGAAAAGCCTTCCTTGCTCATGGCTGCACTAGTAACAACAGTGATGGTAAGAATGATACCAATAGGGAAACTTAGGTTGGACTTACTATATACCAGACAGTATTCTAAATGCTTCATGTGAATGAACTCGTCAATCCTCACAACAACCTTAAGAGCCAAGCATTACTATTAACCACACTTTGCAGATGAGGAAATTGAGTGACCAAGAGGTTAAGCAACAGGCCCAGGATGATATGGCCAGTAAGGGGTGCAGGCTGGGTTTGAACCTGGGCAGTTCAGTTCCAAGGTATGTAACCAAGAGCCCCATGCTACGCTGCCTCTCATCATACATGACAGTGCAAACATCAAGTGTGAAAATCAGAAAACAGTCTCCGTTCCAATGAGCCCAGTTCCTTCTTCAATGATCTCTCTGATAAGGCCACTTATCAGAGTGGATGTTACTATTCTGGTTATTTTTATAATATGCACATTATGAAGAATATTAATACATCATTAATGAAAACCTTTACCACCTGCCAGGTGTGGTGCCAAGTGTGTCACAGAGGTTATCGGCTTTGATTTTCTGGGCCACACCAGGACAAGGCACAGTGGTGAGGCTAAATGAGAAAATGTATATAAGGCCCTTGGCAAACAGTAGGTGCCCAGCAGTGCCTGGTATACTGCAGGTGCCAACATTTCCCCTTCCCCCAGGCCAGGCAGGCTCTCTGTCTTTAGCAAGAGCTCCTCGTTTCTCTGAACAGCTTTTGTGACGACATCACACTCCCTGTTGGGGATGTGTTGGGTGTCCCAGAGCCTCTAGAGGGACAGGAACCCAGGCCAAGGCCACGGCTGAGGCTGAGGCCAAGGCCAGAACCCAGCGCTGCCCTGGCCCCTGGGGTTACCTTCATCGCCGTCAAAGGCGTAGGCAGCCAGGCGCAAGGTGCTGGCACAGACGCTGCAGCGGAAACACTCGCGGTGGAAGAAGTGGCCCTCGGCGCTCAGCCGCTCCATCACGTACACACGCTTCTTGCAGAAGTAACAGGTGTTGCTGCCACCTAGGTTCAGGGGAAATGACGGCTTCCGCACAGATTCCTGGGGATCAGGAGAAAAGAGCGGAGTGTTAGGGCTTACCTTGGCTTTCAAATGCCAGGCCGAGGCTTTTAGAAATTCCACACTAAATTCTGGGGACCTTGCGGGCTGCTATTTGCTGCCCTTGTCACTGCGGCAAAGGAGGGGAAGATCCACCCCCGCACAGACCCCGCCCTGCAGGGGCTGCTGTCGTGTGTATTCCCACACAGAGGGGCGCAGCAAGGTGCGCCTGGGAGGGGCTGTCCCCCAGGCTGGCTGCTCTGGCTTTGGGGTGGGAGTGACATTGTCTGATATGACAGAGGGGGCATCACTCAAACGTGTCTGCTCAGTGACGCTCTCTTCGGGATCTGCTCCCAAGGGTTAAGTGTCATCCAGCTCTAGAGAGAGGTCACTGAAACCAGCCCACTGGGGATGTTTGACATGTCCTTGTCCCTGTGGCATCAAGTCTGCTCAGTTAAATTCCTAAATGCCAAGAGGGAGGGCGTGGGCCTGGGCAAAGGACACCTGGGAGATTACAGGGGAATGTGCCAAAAGGAAACCGAGACAACTGGTGATCGCAGCAAGTGGCTTAGCTTGGAGAAGGGGAGAATTCAAATCTAAGGGGTGTTTTTCTCATTATTTATTTCTCAATCCAGTGCAAGGGGGCTGTTCAGTTGGACGTTAAACATGTACAGTTAGGGACACCCAATTATGCAACGGCTTCACCTGGGCCTTTCTACTGAGCATTCCCTAGAAGCCCAGACAGCAGGGAACATGCTCTGTCTTGGAAATGAGCCACATGGGACCAGAGTGAGGTTTGCCTTTAAGGAAACGCAGCTTCCTTCTAATCTCTGCTCTGACCTAGCCCGTCCTCAGCCCCCTCTTGTCCCACGAGAAGGGGAGCTTTTGGAGGGCCGGGCCACCCCGCGCACCCTCCCTGGGAGGCCAGAGCGAGTGTCTGCGGGTGAAGGCTGAGCGGTGCGTGTCCTTACCAGGTCTGGAGAGGTGGCCTGGGTCTTAGGTCTGTGATCATTCATGTACAGATTGACCAGGACTTCAGCCGCAGCCCCTATGCCGCTGGACACTTTCCCTACTGTCAGCTAACCGAGAGCGGAGGCGGAGGAGACAGAGACAAAGGCAGAGGCCATTAGCACCCAGAGGGAAAACGCAAACAGGCTGCACGTGGGTCAGGCCTCCACGCCCACAAGCACACAGCAGCCCATGTCCCGTGAGAGGCATAACAGGAGCGAACAGCAGACACTCTGGAGATGGACAAAAGGAGAGAAATAAGACCCCGTGGCTGTAAGACAAATACTGTCTGATTCCACTTGTATGTGTTACCTAGAGTAGTCAAAGCATAGAGGCAGAAAGTAGAATGGTCGTTGCCAGGGGTTGGAGGTGGGGAATGGAGAGTCATTTAATGACACAGAGTTTCAGTTTTACAAGATGGAAAGAGTTGTACAGATGGATGATAGTGATGGTTGCACATTATGAATGTATTTAATACCGCTGAACTACACACTTGGCTGGGCGCGGTGGCTCACGCCTGTAATCACAGCACTTTGGGAGGCCGAGGTGGGAGGACTGCTTGAGGCCAGGAGTTCGAGACCAACCCGGGCAACATAGCGAGACCCCGTTTCCGAACCATACACTTAAAAAATGGTTAAGATGGCAAGTTTTATGTTATGCATATTTTAACACAATAAAAAGTTAGAAAAGAAAGGATTAAAAATCAAAAGACAAAAAGCCCTGTGGCCCTGGGCGAACCAGGTGACTGGCAGAACTACACCCACGGGGGCTACAAGGCCTTCAGGAGTTCCTCGAGCAGATGGCGCAAATCAATATCAGAGAGGGGAAGGGGTCTACCCAAGGCCACTTAGCAAATATAAGCAAGATTCGCGACAGCACTCAGATCTCCTGAGCCCTGGCCCTGGGGCCTTCACAGATACTCTCCTCCAGGTGGAGGGGAATCGCATTGCTCGGGCCAAATCATCACCAAAAAGGCCTGTTGCCTCCGAAGCCAGTGCATCGGAGAAGCCAAGCAAAGGAGAGAAAGAAAGGAGGCTTGGAAAGAAATCAGGAGGCAAGCCTTCGCAGACTGTTGGGTGGCGGTGGCCTCCTGCAGAGCCCCTCCTCCTCGGGGACTGTAAGCGGCTATGCAGGGAGCAGTGGGGCCAGCAGGCAGGGGAGGGTGGGGACCCAGCTCCATCTTGAGCTGATGCCCAGACTCGGTACAAAGCTCTGCACTGAGCTCAGCGTCCTCGTTTAGTTAAATGGGGACAGTTGTACTTACCTTGTGGATTTGTGGGAAGGACTGAGGGAGACAATGCGTGTCAGCGTGCCCGGCACTAAGCAGGGCCTGGGCCAAGATTACCCTGTGTGATATTGTGATCTAACAAGAAATATATATCTGGTCTCTGCCCACTGGTTCCCGAGACAGACCTCAGAGCTCCTTGTAATTTGCTGAGTGATAATGTCTGGCATTATCAGTCCTAAGTCCCTGGGAATTTCCTAGGTGACAGGAGCATCTGTGCTCTAATGAGGGTGACTCTTAGGCTCCTGGATAGCTTCAGGATGGGGCTGGTTGCCAGGGGAACCGACCCCATGATTAAGGGTTGGCACTTTCAGCCCGCTCCTGACCCAGGGCGTAGGCAGAGGGGCTGAGGTTGATCCATCACTGATGGTCAGTGATTGAGTCAATCACGCTGACATAATGAAGCCTCCATAGAAACCAAAAAGGATGGCGTTTGGGAAGCTTCTATGTAGCCAAACACGTGGAGCCCTTGGAAGGTGGGGCCCTTGGAGGGCAGGGAAGCCCCGCGCCCTCCCCACAGCCGCCACCCGTGCACCTCTTCACCTGGGTGTTCATCCGTCTCTTTCATTGTACCCTTTACGACAGACCAGTAAACACAAGTAAGCGCTTCCCTCCTCAGGTTCGATTAATCTGCTAGGACAGCTCACAGACTCGGGGAAACATTATGTTTAGAGATTTTGTTGGTGGGAGAAACATCCCCACACGTATTTTGGTGACCAGGGGCGAGTGGCGTGAGAGTGAGAGAAAACACTGTTTTTTCCTCACACCTTGATTACTCTCTCTTCCTCCTCTACATTCAGCCTGCCCCAGCTGCCCTGCAGCTCCTGGCCCTGGGGAGCAGTGTTTGGGTGTGACCTGGGTCCCTCCCAGCAGGACTGCTGCCTGTCTCACCAGCAAGAGCAGTGTGTGGAATGGGCCAGGGTGGGGGCCCCCGCAGAGGCTCCGGAGCCAGTGAGGGAGGGGGAGGCGGTGGCTCCATGTGGGCCTGGGAACACCCCAATGCTGGGCTGTGGGTGCCTATGCTCCTGAGGGCATCTATGTATGCCTGAGTCCCCACAAATGTGTCAAGGAGCTGGGGAAGGGGTGGCAGCTGACAGCCCAGACAGCTGTATGGCGCAATCACATATACACCCCTCAGCAAACCCCAGCTTGCTCCCCCCTTCCCCACCAGCTCTGAAAGCCCTCCCTGGGAAAGCTGCTATCTCTTCTTGCGGTGGGGGTAGATATGCACAGTATGAGATTCTGGAAGCACCACTCCTGATGCTTCCAGAAGGAGGCTCCAGATCCTTCCCAGCCTCCAAATCCAGCTTCTCGGAGATGTGGCCAGAGAGAGCAGCAATTTAGCCTGCAGGACCTCTGGGCAGGGGTTGATAGCCATCACCACAACAAATGACAGTAACTTGCATGTGGGTGAAATAATACCCTCTGTCTAAACCCAAGACTGCACTTGGGAGGCCACATCCAATCCGATAACAACCTCAAGTATAAAGCAGGAAGTTCAGGGAACCACAAAGCCAATGACAGCAGGCCTGTACAGGTCCCCATCTCCTGGTAGCAGAGCCTATCCTTAGGACCTTGTCAGAGCCCGAGAAAGCATAGGCACGAAACAGGGCTGAACAGGGAGAAGGCGCCAAGCAGGCTGGTGGGAGTGACGAGGCTCAGGAGATCCTTGCTCCCGTTTTCACTCAGGAAGCCCAACATGAGAACCAATTTGAATGGTCATTCCAGACCATGGTGTGGCTCTTGGGGGCTGCAGAGGCCACAGCTACAGGCCTGATGGGGTTGTCTGATCCCTCAGACTTGAACAGACAGGACCTCATCAGACTTTGCTTCTCATTCTCAGTGACACCAGCTGCCAGGCCAGCTCCCCTCCTGTCCCTGCCCCATGCTGGCTGCACCTTGGAGAGACCAGGATTCTGCTTCCAACCACACTCTCTGTCATTCTCGGGAGGCTACAAATGCCAAGAAACTTGGCTCCTCCTTCCAGGAAAGGTTCAGTTGTGTTGCTCAGGACAATAGGCCATTGTTTGCCTGATGCTCCATCTCCTGCTCTGGCCCCCTACTTGGCCCCTCACATAGGTGCTGTAGAATACAAAGTACTTCCTGGGTTTATATCAAAATAATGAGGGGAGGGAGATGGGGAGGTCAGATTTACTCTCTGTACTGCCCACCCAGCCGCTCTGCGCTGTCTCCACTGTCCCAGTGTGTGAACCGGCTCCATGGGACTCTCCCAGAAAGGCACCCTGGTGATGCCAAGATTCCCACGCACAATTACTGCCTCCCCTGCATTAGCAGAGATTGAGACTATATTTTCTGGGACTTTGAATACAAGTCCCTAATGAGGCCTTATTAACCACTTAGCTAATAAGCACTTTGTACCACTGAGCTTCTGCGCTATTACTGAAGCATGCTGAGGGCTGGAAGGTCACTGGGAGGTGTTGCCAGAACATGCAGGTGCAGTTGCAGGCCTGCTCAGTTGTTCTACAGCACAGGGCACTGGCCAGGTCCCCCGGCCAGAGCACCCAGGATGAAGACACACCTGGGCCTGCCTTTCCTTAGGGCCAAATGTCTCCTTTTCCCTGATAGCATCCACACATCCAACCTGAAAGGGGGACTTTCTTTAAAAAGAAAAAAAGGTGAAATGAAAGCACCTTTAAGGACATCAGCACTAGGTCTCCAACATGCCCTTCCCCATGGAAACCATTCCAAGAGCCACCAAGAGGTAGACTAGGACCTCCTAGAGGTAGACTAGGACTAGAGGTAGACTAGAGGTCACAAGGAAACCACTCCATGGAGAACTTGTCTCAAGAGATGGTGGGGGGGGGTGGCCTTTGAAGCCCACCACAAAGACCAATATGAAGGCAAGTGTTGCCCAGGGCTCGAGGGTTATCTTCCATTTCCTGACAGCAGGACGGCCTCACAGGCCCGTGGGAGTGAGGACATAACCGCTGCCTTCTGCTAGCTCAGTGCTCCTCAAACTATCTGTGGCCAGTGACCAGGTTTTAGCACTCTAATCCATTGTAGTCCGATACTTCCAGATACTATAAAAATAAATTACTAGAAATATGATCACACACTTAGACGTGTGGCAATGTCAAATTGCTCTACAAGTTTCTAACACTCTCACTTGCTGTCTGCATTGGATCACAGACCAGTACCTGCCAGTGAACCACATTTTGAGTAGGGCTGCTCTAGACGACTGGGGAATTACCAGGTTCTCAGGATCCTGAGAAATAAAGAAATGCTCAACTCGTGGAGGAACTTCCAGAGAACTCATCCTGGTATTGACCTGAGTAAGAGCCAGAGGGGAACCACCAAGGAGAGGCACGCGTTGAAAGGCAAGCCACAGCATTCCTTGGGAGATTTTTCCAGACACAAAGTCGAGCAATCCCATGATGTGGCCAAAAATGATCATGTCCCAATCACTAGCTTTTAAAGATTAGTAATCTTAGAGTCCCGTTGGACTGCTTTTGCAGTGCTTTACATATCTTTCAATATTTTTGTCATTTTCAATAATTTAGGTATTTTTCACTTTTCCCCCCACTGAATTCCAGTTATTTCTCAGTTAATTAATTAGAAGATTTCAGGGGGCTGTCATTTCACATTACATTGGGTTAGCCTTGCATATCCCATTGTCCTTCTGTGAGCCTCAGCTTCCTCATCTGTAAATCGAGGAGCCACCCCAGCCTTGCAGAGCTGCAGAAGAGTCGTGAAAGCCTCTGGGCCAGGCCTTGCACGGTACTGGGCACCTAGGAGAGACTCGGCAGATGGTTAATGAGTCTACAGCACCGCCATGTGTGCAGTTTTGCATTTGCATGTTCTGGGACTATTTCTCCCCTCTCTTAAATCCCTTTCACTTTCCCTCTACAGAGTAAGAGTGAGGTGGCCCACCCAGGATGAGCAGGCTGCCTTCTCTCCCCGAGTCAACTTAGATTCAAACATGATGACACGACTATTATCACAAGCAAATGTCAGAGGCTGCGGAAGATGGCTAGATCTCCACAGAGGCATTCCTCAGGCCATCCTGTGACTCCCAGCTCAGAAGCTGTCTGTCCCTGCCTGGATGTCGGAGCTTTTCTCCCACTGCATGGAACTGGCCCATCTCCTCTCCAGGGTGCACTGCCTGATGCCAATGACCTGTCTTACTCATCTCTATGTTCCTGGCACAGGGCAGACACTTGGAATGAAGGAGGAAGCAGGTTCCTGGGCCTATTTATATCCAAACAATGGGAACTCCCCTCCTTGGACCTGGAACTCGGCCAGGAATACCAGGCGTCCAGGCTATGCTTCTTCACAGAGTTGGGCCACCTATGGCCACATAGCCTGCTATGAGCATCCCACAAGCCACATGAGTCAGGCAGAGGGGACAGAGAGGGGCCCAGTGCCTCAGAGCTGACGGCTCACAAGAAGGGGTAAGGCCAGAGGAGGTCTCCTGGGTCCACTTGGGCAAGGACATCCTCGTTGAGCAGTCCCTGTATGAGAAAACACCAGCAGACAGCCTGTTGGACCTGACTCCTCAGCTCTGTGCCCAGGACAAGGGAGGGGTACAGGAACTGAAACCACCTTGCTCGAGGGGTCTGGACATTACACACTCAGAGCTGAGACCTCCCAGTGGGCGCCCACGTCTGCCTCCCTTTGTCTCCTGGCGCCAGGCACTGTGCTGATCACAGGCATCTAAACCTCACCGCCCTGCAGGTGGGTCTTAAAATCCCCCTTTGCAGGTGAGGCTGCTGAGGTTCAGGGAGGCTCTAACTCACCTGAGACTGTACTGTTCTTAAGTGGCTGGGATGGAAATGGAAATCTGAAGGTGACTTCTTTTCCTTTAGAAAGACAGGAATCAACATGCACTTTAGGTAAACGAGATTTCTTCTGTAATTCTCTTCTACCGAGGAAGAGACCATTTACTGGATACTTCAGGCATTTCGCATAAATGAGGTCATTGCAGTATTCCAGTTGCCCTCAGGAGTAGCTGTTGCCATCTCCATTTTATAGGTTAAGAAATTAAGGCTCAGAGAGGTCCACTAATTTGCACCAGTAAGCAACTGGTGCTCTGAACTCAAGTTTGATTCCAAGTTCATATCCCTCTCCCTGCCTCCCTGTCATACACCAGCACAGAGGAGACCTCTGAAAGGTGGCCTACCTCTACCCCTGGGACAGAGAGGGACAGTGAGGTTGGAGGCAGCCTTGAGATCTATCCTTGATATTTATCCTCATACCAGATGAAACAAAGGCAGGTTGCCCGGACAAAACTTGCCCGGCATTTCCCTGTTTCCCTCTACTATGCAAATCTCTAGAACAAACCCTGCAAATCCAGTTTTAAAACAAACACTTCCAAGAGTAGAGAAAGCTCCTTTTGCAATGCTCAGTGCTCTTCTGATCTGGTAAGACTAAAGGGCAGTTCCCAGCCTGTTGGAGGGTCCCCTTGCTCAACTGTGCAAACATTCGGCTGCCATCTTGTTCTTGCAAGAGCTCACTGTCCTCGGCAAAGGGCCAGCCGCCACGTCATAGGCCAAAGCTGCAGTGGCCTCCCTTCCTGAAGAAAGGAATTAACTAACTAATGGTTGACAGGGAGCCGAGACCACAGAGAAGGGCTGGTTTGGTGGGATCAATGAGAAAAACAGTGCTGGGAACACAAGACTGGACAAGGATCCCTCAGTTCACAGCCTCAAAAGACAGACCCTGGCAAGGATCTGATTCCTAAGCAAGAGGGGCCCATGACTCTGTGGCTGTTTAGGCCAAACTCTGACCTTTAAAGGAGAATGTCAGTCTGAGAGGTGGGCAAGTGTAGTCTGAACGCAGAGCCCTGGCTACCAGTCTCAGAGTTGGTGACTCAAGCCTGTGTCCCTGTGAGTAACACGTGCTTCTCTTAATAAGTTGGGCTACGTCTGTTCCCATGAGGAGGTGATTATTCCCGGATCCTCAGAGCTGGCGAGCAGGGCTCTAGGGCAGGAACAGAGACACCCTGGCTGCCAGGAAACTGCCAAGGACTAAGCTTCAGTTTCCAAGAGCATTTGTCTTCCTCTGGTTCCCCTAAATTGAGGCAAACTCGGGCCACTGGGCAAAGAGAACAGTCCGTGGTCAGTCTGGAGGAAGCATTAAGGCTCTAGGCTCTCTCTGGGGGAGAGGCTCCCTGAGCTCCACCAGGACAGAATAAAGCTGTTTGTCACTGTCATCACCTACTTTGAGAAACAGCCAGTTCTCTCCTCAGGGGAGGCTGTGATTCTGCCAGATTCTGCAAGTGCAAAGCCCAGTGTTGAACCAATGGCGGGATAGGATTTGGGGAGGGAGGAATGTTGGGGTGGGGGACGGGGTGAGGCTGGCAGTATCCTTTCCAAGACGGCTTGAAACTGGAAACTCACCACGCATCCCTAACTGCCTACAGTGGACCTGCAGGGGCCTGCAAATACAAGGCTAGGTACTTAGAGAAACTAAGGCACAGACAGGTAAGTCACTTGTCCAGGTGTCCAGTGGTGGCCCCTTCTAAGAGCTCCCTGAGCATTCCCAGCCATTCTGTGAAAGGCACATTAGCCTGTAATTAATACATTGGATGCTATTAAAATGGCCTAATTATACCATCATGTGATGGCCAAGGCTGACTTGAGAGATAAGATTAAAAAACAGGGGGTGATTATCCTACCACAACCCGAGAGACACAAGAACAAAGCCGTTGAGGCAGGGGCCAGAGGATCTGGGGTTGGCCATCTCCAAAGCCCTCCCCATTTGAAGCCCGTGCTGCCCCCGGGTGCAGGGCTTCACATGGACATGGCCTCCACGCACACCTGGCCTCTGCGGCACAGAGGAGAGGACGCTGGACTGGGAGCCAGGCCCCTGGGCCTTTGCCTTCTCACCTGTGGCTCTGCTCCCACTCACTCCATGTACAATTGCTACCCTTCCTGGCGCTGCAGGTCCCTGCCACCAGCTCTAATTTTTTTCATAGGAAGTACTGTGTTGCCTTCTAACACATTATATAATTTACTTCCGTATCACATCATCATTGATTGCTCACTTCCTGGCTAGAATATAAGCCTCAACAGGGCAGGAATTAAACTCTTATTCATTGATGCATATCCCAAGAGCCAGAAGTGCCTAATGCTGAGTTGTCATTTAATAAATATTGGCTTAATGAGTGACATTGGCTTAAAGCTGCCTGAAGAGCCCGATGGAGAAGCAGCCAGGGGCCTCAGTGGAGCGTGATCGTGACATTGACTAGGACACGCTTACTGGCAAGAAGTGTCTCCGTCAGGCCCAGAAGCTCTGCAAGTTCCCAGCAGGCTGCCTCCTTCCCTTGCTTAGAAGGAAACCAACTCAGGGGCGTTGGTGGCTTTTCTTGTCCCGGCTCTGCCCTCAACTCTGAGCAAGAGTGACCAAGCCAGACCTTCCTGAGGATGGAAGAAGGGCAGGGACAAGGGAAGGCCTTACTTAGCTTCACCCTGAAGGGCCCAGGCAGCTGGAGGGGGCTGAGCCCAAGAAAAACAAGGTGTGGGCCCAGCTGACCAGCCAGGAGCACGAGCCACAGCCTGCCCTATGTCCAGGCGCTCTTGTCCCTCCCATCATCCCATCAAGGGTGCCAGTGACCTTTTCCCACAGCAGGAAGTACCCCCAGGTAAGGCTGTTCTCCCCAGCTGGGCAAAAAGGTTACCCTGGAGCCTCAGTGATGATGATGATGACGAAAATGTCCTGACCCACATAGCTCATTGTAACATAAGCCAGAGACCACTTTCTTACTGGGGAGAAAAACAGAACCCCAGGCAGGGCAGGAGACTTCAGGCCAAGCAGCTGACCCATGGCTGACCTGGAAAAAGATGCTGGTGTCTTGGTAGGGGACCATGGCTGTTTTCAGCAGCACTGAACACTGGAAGTGGTTTTGTTCCTCCATGCCACCTCCCGCTGCTCTTCTGGGGGTGCTCCTGACACAGCAGGGCCTTGGAGGGGTGGGGCTGGTGAGATTCCTTGCTTTCTTCGGGGCCCTACCTATACCCTTCTCTCCACAGAGGTGAGGGCCAGTGGGGTTGGGACCTGCAGCTACACACCAAGAGGTGCTTCTGGTTTTTCACTAACACAATGGCATGAAGCTGGTTTGTGCATTAACCTGATAGCACAGACGCAACCCAGCCATCCCTCTGGCACGGGGACATTCGGCACCACACACGGAACCTCGGTGGGAGCCAGATGGATGGGATGTGTTCGGAGGAGTGCGGTGTGGGTGGGGATGAGACGCCACTCCTGCTACGCACAACAGCTGAAGAAGTGGGCTTTATGTCCCTTTCTAGACTCATTCATACCAGGGGTCAAGCTTCCCAGAAAACTGACCCTCTCTTACCCCAGCCTGCTATTGTCCTCAGCATAGGAGGTGACAGGAGGACAAGTGGAAGACAAGGAAAGTGTCCCAGACCCCAAATTTACTCAGTGCCCATGGTTGCATTTCATTATGTACTTAACCAAAGTTAGCTCCCTGCCGCCCCTCTTCCTCCAAGCCAAGCTCTGCACCACAAGCTGGGTTATCCTTCTAGAACACAGAGTGGATCCCACAGCGGCTTCCTATAGCGCGGAGGATAAAGTCAAATTCCTTCACACACACAGAGTGGGCTCACTTTCCCTCTCCGCACCCCCATGAGTACTTTTATCCCCAAGTTCAAGTTACACCAGACATGTCTTTCCATGCCATGCAAGTCCTGTCTGCCTGCCTTGCACACGCGACCCCTCTCTGCAGCGCCCTTGCCCTACGCTTTTCTCTAGCTACATCCTCCCATGTAACCGTCAATGCTCAGCTCCCACAATACCTCCTCTGTAAACCCCTCCCAGGCCCCTCTCCTCTCTGTTCCTACAATCTTGCCCTTTCTACCTCTTATGGAATTAATGAATAGTATGGCATTAGGTTTACCATGTGAAATTGCCATTTTGTTAGGTCAAAAATGGCCACATATTGGCAATTTTGTATAGTAAAAATGTTACTTCTTTCCATGCCAATGTGCTGTTTCCCATCTCAATTGTAGTAAAGGAGCTGCACTGCCCTCCTCTTCGTTTTCTCAGAACCTGGCACAGTGGTTGGCACGTGGTGGGTACCCAATGAATGCTTGCTGAATGAATGAGCACTGCTTGGAAAGTTTTTGTATGCTGCCTGTTCTGCTACGTTGCGTGCTCTAACATAAAAACAAAACTGAATCCAGCACTGTTGTAAAATATCTTGTAAATTTTCATCCCAGCCAAGCCAGGCTCTAGATGTTCGCTGCGCAGGTCAAGCAGAGGGTGAGCGCATCTCAGAACGTGCAGGGAGCGGGGAAGCAAATTATTCAGGACAACTACCTTTCTGGCAAGAGAAGCAGAGTCAACAGTCGGTGGAGAAGTAGCAGCTGGATCAGGAGACGGAAGGCAAGAGGGAGAAGACGGAGGATGAATATGAGACAGGCCTTTAGAGAGTAGTTTATTCTGCACAGAACAGAAACAGAAGAAACTAGGATTATCCCAGGGACACGCAGACTGATGCTCCCTTGGTGATGCAGTCCCATGCCAGTGCTCTCGGCGGGGCGGGGGAGAGACACGGAAACCCTGTCTTTGGAGCCAAGCAGGATTATCTGGCTCCTGGTTACACTGCATTCTGGTGCAACTGTTCCAGCTCCCTTGTCACACCAAAATAGCTTGCACAGATCACATCTGTTCCTGCCTGCATCCGCCCCAGACAGCAGCACTAATTACTGAAGCCCTCGCCGTGGAGCTTGGAATGAAGTAGCAGCTGCCAGCTTAGGAAAGGAGAACCCGGGGCTGCTCTGGGGCAGATGGCCACAGCAGGGGCCTCTGCAGCCGTGGCAGACACCTGTGCCAGTCTCCTGGCAGCCATGCGGAACCATAAACATGAACTAAGTGGAAAGCATCCTTTCCATGTCAGTGACTCCACCAAGTAGCAGAGGACACAGGTCTGGAGGGGACTGAGCGAAAGCAGCAGAGGAGGTAAAGTCTATAGACAGGCTTGCTGCAAGAGAGGGCAGACTTCACACGAACACCTGTGGGATCTTGTTATCAACTCTTTCATCCCCTCTGTGAACACATGCTCTTTTTTCCAGAAAATTTCCAATTAAGTAACTGGCTTGGAGGGGGCTACACTTCCTATTCTAAGGCAAAGCCATTCTTCTTGGCTTGACATTGCCTCTGGGGAAGCAGAGCCCAGGTCAACCACGGCATGTGTCTCCCCACCCAGAGGCACAGGGAGATTCCTCCCTTGTGCCCCAAAACCTCAACTGGTTTCCTTTCGCCATAAAGGCACTGTGATTCTGGCAACTGAGCAGTGTTCCCTCTTTGTGTTGCCCTGTAGGAAGCTCAAAGCCTACTCAGAAACTATCTACGGCCTAATAGCATGTGTTTCTCTTTGGTAACGTTTTCCTTTGACATGAGCTTACTTTTCTGCCTTGGTTTTCCCTTTGTGATGATGTATCTACTTATTTTGAATCTTCTTATTTGGATCTCTTTTAGATGCCAGCTTGAATTCTTTAGTGGCTCGAAAGATGAATAGCTCCTCACGCTATAAAAGGAGGAAGGAGCAAATCCAGCTCTGGAGACGGATTCATGGTCCCCCAGCTGGGTGTCCAACATCTGGGTTCCTGAGGTACCTGAGAGCCCCGTGTTTACCTGCGGGAAATCCCCTTGTCCAAACATGGAAGCGAGGTGAGCCGCCTTCTCTTTAATGTTCTTTTTGTGAAACTCCCTGTTGGCCAAGTTCTGAGCCCTCTTCTGCAGTCAAGGTGAGAAAGGAGAAAGAAAAGAAAGAGAGTGACAGAGGCTTGCCTGGTCCCCACACACAGCAGGATGGGAGACAGGGAGTAGGCAGGAGGCGGGGGCAGAAAGGAAGTCACCCAGACACAGAGACAGGGCAGAAAGCGAAGCTTTCACCTGCAGAATCTTTTCTTCCACTTGCTGCAGCCGCCGCAGCACTCCGGAAAGGGCCTGTGGGCCCTGGCAGGGAGGAGCCAGGGCAGCGAGATTTTCCGGCTTGCCCAGCTGCAGGTCAGACTTGGCTCTGGCTCTCCAGGGTCTGCTCAGACACTCGCCACCAGCAGACACTTGCTTGAGCTCTCTGAGCACATGCCCTGTCACAACCACGGAGGGGAACTGGGAGAGAGGGAAAATGGAGCTTCCTTCCGTATTGTGGCCCTTTCAGGGACTTCTGTAAGGAATCCCCCATGAGGACCAGAGACAAAGGGCACATCAGGTGTCCCCTTAAGTGAGATTCCAAACTAGCCTCAGGTCTTGACTTGCCACACCTGCAGCAAAATCACCTGGCACCCCTGTAACAATACACAGTCTGGGGCCTTGCCCCAGACCCCCTGAACCAAAACCTGTGCAACCAACCTTGATCTCAATCCTGGCTGTCACTGAAATCATCTAGGGTACTTTTCAAATAGACCCAAGTCTGGGCCCAACCCCCCTAGACTCTGATCTGATTGTTCTGGACTGGGCATGAAACATGGATATTTTTAAAAAAGCTCCCCAGAGGATGCACAGAGACACAAAATCGCTTAATTATATAAACATTCACCTTACTCAGCCTCTACCACCCGGAAGCAACACATAATTCCTAACAGTGACCAGATGTCTTCGACATTTGTGGTCAATAATAGTGATTCTGGTCAAATTCCCAACCCAGAAATGCTAGCTGGAATGAGCCACAGCATGTGGCTGCCAGCTGCCTCTCTTCCCACTTCGCAGGTCCTCAGCCACTCTGGCACTGGGAAGGCCTTCCCACACCCCAGCCTCACCCCTTCAATGGGCACAGCCAAGTGGCCACCTGAGCCCCTTCGAACATCACATTTTCATTGATTTGGAAATAAGCCTATTCAAATGATCTGGAAATAAAGCTTAGTGTCACAGGGCATCACACAAAATACCCTATGTGGTCTGGTTTGTTTTTCCCCAAGTAACAGCATCAAGAGCATGGTGGTTGGTCATTCCATACCTCTGGCTGGCTGAGGGACCCATGGGATGTCTTTCACAATACTGGATACTTGGTTATTCTTACCTATAAGGGTGGTGACCTCAAGTGTGTCTGCCTGCCCAGAGAATCTACAATCCACCCTGTCTGGGGTGTGGGGAGAGCCACTGATCCCACCCCTCTGGATCACAGTCCACCCTTAGCTTCACTGAAACCGGGTCCACTGCAAGGAGCCCTACCTGCCTTTTCAGAGCAGGTGACGGGCTGGGTGTGGGCTCCTCCGGCTTGGGGCAGCGAGAGTGAGCAGGAGGGTCAGAGGAAGAGCACAGGACCGGCTTACCTATCCCTGAGACACGGCGCTCCTGGGAGGAGAAGAGTGAGTCCGAAAAAGCAGCCACAGGAGACATGAAGGAAAAGGTAAGTCAGACTGAGCCACTTGGAGTCAGGAGAGAAGAGAAGCGGGAGGCGCAAGTGTGCGAGCACGGGGAGGGTGCCGGGCTGAGCTCCCGCTAGCCGGGCCCAGCTGGGAAACTCGAGCCCTTGTGAACAGCAAGTCCTAGAGTCCCCTGCTCTCAGACAACGTGTGAATCCCAGGGCGGCCTTGCTCTTGGCTGAGATGCAGGGCCCTGGGCGGGCACTGCAGCAGCCCATGCCAGGCCAGCACGGCCAGCCTGGGCCAGGAACGCTCTTGTGCTCCTGATGGAACAGAGCCCTCATCAGCACTTCGGGGCTGTGGGGACTGAGCCTCCAGAAGGGACAATTTTGGAGAATAACAAGTCTCAAGAAAATGACCCCCTTGTAATAAAATCACGTCACTTCCTGGGGAAGGTCGGTTAGTCCAGAAGGGGTGTGGTCTACGTCGAGATCAAGGAGCTGCCTATGATCACTCTAAAGCCAATTGACCGAAGGCCTGTCCTCCTGAAAGGAGCCTGATTCTGTCACGTGACAGGTACTCTCCATAGCAAAACCAAAGCCCTTTTCCCTAGCTTTTGTAACATGACACCAGCATCCCAAAGGAGACTCAGGGGAGCAACTGAATGAGCCATGAGGCACAGACCTCCAAGCCAGAGTCAGAAAGAAGCCTGCAGCCTGACCCACAGTTTCAACTCACTTCCTCTGGTCTGGATGGTTCTCACCACAGGCTTAGTCTGTATGTTCCTAGATAGCCCCCATCTCAGAAGCTCCCTCAGGCTGTACCACCTCAAAATTGGCTGTGAACCAAGTCATGGTGGGGAAGTAAAACTAACGTAGGGACTAGATTTCCTTAATGCAGAACAGGTACCAGCAAACTGTAGCCTGTGGGCCAAATCTGGCCTGCCACCTGTTTTTATAAATAAAGTTTTATTGGAACACAGCAATGCTCATTTGTGTAGGTTCTATCTATAGCTGCTTTTGTGCTACCATGGCAGAACTATGTAGTTGTCACAGAGATGGTGTGGCCTCCAAAGCATAAAGAATTTGCTATCTGGTGTCTTCTAGAAAAGTCTGCTGACTCCTGATCTAGAAGAAGCTTCAGTCCCATTTTCACCAGGCCTGCCTGGCATATCTGAAATCCATCACTAGCCTGAACATTCCTGCTGACTTCCCAGCAGGTTCTGACCACCAAGAAGGCAGGTCCAGGGAGCACTTGACGTGACTCACCTGCTTCAGGAGCGAGGGGTTCCGAGAGTTCTCCTCAAACTTGGCCAGTAGCTGGTTTGCCATGGACTTGACTTTGTTCTGATTTCCACCTTCTTTACTGATGCTGCACTCTTGATTGGAGCCCAAGCTACGACTGGAAAAGGTTGAAGGCTGCAAAGGTCAAAGCACTGCATTGGTGGTTGAATCCTGGAACCCAGACATCAGGGAGGGAGCAAGGACTCAGGACATGAGACTGGTTTGCTGAAAAAGGACTCCCTCCACGGTCTAAGGAAGTGAGGCAGAGGCAGCAGAGCCACCTGCAGAGACAGATGTGTCTTTCCAAAGGATAGCACCAGGCTTCAGGGCCAGTCAGTTAGGGTTTAAATCCTGACTCATTTCCCAGCTCTGTGACCTTGGCAATTTACTTAACTTTTCTGAAGTTTCCTAATCTGTAATCCACTTCACATGGGTATTGTAAAAACCAAATTTAATAATGAAATGTCGAGCAAAATGGTTTTCAAAATACATCATGTGGCTGAGAAGAGATGAAGAATGGGGGCATGAAGGACGCAAAAGGAGGTGCCCCTCAGGCAAGGCACAGGCTCTGGGCTTCGTTCTCCTCTCTGCCTACCCCCAACTTTAGCCAGTCCTGCTCTGGTTTCGCTCTTTAAAAAAACTTTTAATTTAGAAATAATTTTAGATTTACACAAAAGTTGCAAAGATGGCACAGGTTATTCCAGCATACCCCTCACCCAGCTGCTCCTAATGTTATTATCAAAGCTAGGAATCTAACCTTGGCACAATACCATTAAGGAAATTATAGACTTTATTCAAATTGCACCAGTTTTTCCACTAACATCCTTTTTCTGTTCCAGGATTCAGTCCAGGTCCCACACTGCATTGAGTCGCCATGTCTCCTTGGTCTCTGTCTTACCTTTTTTTCATGACCTTGACACTTTTGAAGAGTACTGGGTAGCTATTTTACAGAAAGTCCCTCACTCTGGGTTGGTCTGATGTTTTCTCATGCTTAGACTGGGGCTGTGGGTTTGGGGGAGGCTACCACAGAGGTGAAGAGCCCTTCTCACTCCATCACATCGGGGTTCGTGCTATCAGCGTGACTTATAAGTGGTGGTGTAGACTCTGATCGCTATTTTGTGAAACAGAGCTCCATATAAGATTTCTCTAGCTCAGCTAGAGAATAAAAATTTGAAAATTGCCAGCGTTCAGTAAGAATGCCTGTTCCCCTTACCGTGGGATCTCCTCCCAGAGACCCCAGAAGCGTAAATGGTGTTGCCACGCCAAGCGGGCAGTAAGCTTTCGAGATGACACTGTGGATGGCCCCCACAGGAATATGCGTTCCCAAGACAACAAGACGTGTTCGCTCAGAAGAAATTCACGGGCAGAGGCAAGCTACAGTCAACTGTTTTTTAAAAAGGGCCCTAAGAGTAGCAGCCCCGTGGGAAAACTTATATGCATAGCCACTCTGAAGTGCTGGACAAACACAAACCCAAGAGGCAGTCCCTACTCCACAGTGACGTGTAGCTGCACACGTCAGTACAGGCTTGAGAGAGAAAAGAGTGTGTTTACTTGGATGATCACTGTGCAAGACCGAAGTCAGCCAGGACAGGGGGCCACACAGGCCAGCACTTTTCAGACATTAACGTGCACATGAATCAATCTTCCAAAGCAGATCTGATGTTAGCAGGTCTGGGTGGGCCCAAGGGTCTGAGTTTCTAACAAGCTCCCCAGTGCTGCTGGTGCTGTTGGACTTTGGGCCACGCTTTGAAGAGCAAGAATTTAGAAAGAATTATTGCTTCGTTCAAGCTGACTTCAAGCAAAACAGCTGCCCCAGAAAACAGTCCATGGCAATTTCAGAAGGGGCAGATGCAAACCAGATTTCTTCCTGCTCCACCTCCTGGGCTGCCACAGACAGAAATGGCACAAGCAACCCTCAAATAAGCCAAGGAAGAAAGGCGGGAAAAGACTTGCACCTGAGACCAGGTGTTCCTGAGGCAAGCTTCTTGGGAGCCACTCACAGGCACAGAGGGTGAAAGGCAACTCATGCAGCCTGGGAAACGGGACGTGCCTCTAGCCCTGTTAGTCAGCCTCTGCCTCCTCTGAATTATGTCCCCATTTGCTGGCTTCTTGCTCACACCACAGCCAGCAGGTGGGGAGGCAATAGTTCTTAAAGGAATCACCCAAAGAAGTTCTAGAAAATGATTAGACAGGGGTGATTTGAACTTGTTGAGTTCAACAAGTAGATAGAGTGAGATTTTGCACCTTTTAAGATGTGAACAGAACTCCAGGTTTCCTTTATCGATGCTTCCCTTCGAGCACCCCAGGAGATGGGGTAAGCAGGCAGCTGCGCCCTCCAAGGTAGGCCTCATGATTCTACTTATTATATTTATTTTGATATTTATTGTAAAGTATGCTGTTGTAAGATGGAGCAAGTCAGACATGAACAATGTCATAAAACGTCCTCGACCATATAAAATAGAAAAAGTCTCTTCTGAGTCCTATAAATCAGGCATCAATATATTATATAGATTGCCCCACATGACTCTAAGTCTTCATTTTGACACCAGCCAGCAGGACAGCGAAAGCTGGCATCCGCACTTCGTTGACAATATGTATGCCTGTGGAATTAGAATGGCTTTTTTCCTAATAAAGTGTATATCTCAGGTGTCTTTAAAGAGCTGCCTGGGGGAGCAGGAACTGATACTCTTTCTGCTGATTGATTTTTCAGAAGCAGAGATTAGTACTGTTCTTTGACAAAGTAACCTGTAATTTTATTCTTTCACCAGAAGGTGGCACTTGTGGGCACCAGGATATTTGCCTTAAAGACTAAAAGCACAGAAAACATAAAAGAATACAAACAACGACTGGGAGAGAAGGGGGGTTGCAGGCACCTCTTCACTACTTACTACTGCTATTAATAGTGACTATACATTTAATAACAGATGTGACCGATACCATGTCCAGCATGCTATATCCATCATCTTATTCATCTTTAAATAAGCTGCAAAGACTCATGACTGCATCTTACAGACATGAACCGCACCCTGGGAGGTTACGTTTCTCAAGGTTACATAGCCAGTAAGTAGTAAAGCGAGGACCAGACCCAGACTGCTTTTCCATCAAGCCAAGCTTGGAACCCGGTGGTTCATGAGGGAGGAAAGGAAGAGGGCCAGGGCTGCCATCATGGTCAGGAAGGCCTGCGGCCACTGGGTGTCAGGAAATGAGCCTTTGTTTAAAGTGACACTGTGCTCACAAACCTCGTCCAGGTTATTGAAGCCTTTCCGCCTCCGTTTGTTCATGTCATTCTCTTCGGTTTGGCCATCCACCTGCAATGGCCGAGAAAGCACGGTGAGTTCAAGGGTGAATTCAAGGGATTCAGCCCCACTAAGATCCCTGAGGCTACAGAGCTGGCACTATGGATGTATGCTTGCTGCAAACAGCTACCACTCTACATACAATCATGGTAATAAATTACCCTGCACTGTGACAAAAGCTATCACAGAATTTGTTCAGGCACAGTGGAGGGAAACTTACTCCAAGGGTTTGGTCAGAAGGAATGGGAATTATTACATCCCAAAAGATCATGATGAAGCATCCCAAAGCAAAAGGAATGCCTGTGACATGGCAGTCTCCACTGCAATGTGGCCTTGGACTCAGAGCAGCTGAATGACCCTGAGGTCACAGGCAGGCTTGCTGATTCCTGCAGGTGCTGCCTTATGGAGACCACCCGGGGCCTCTGTGTACCTTGGGAGCCTCTCTCCTGTTGGGAGGTGACCTGTTTCCCCTCACAGGAATCCTCAGGGTTCAAATGGGCTGTCCAGGGATTTGATGACAAATTAAGTCTGCAATTCAGTCACCATCACAGCTACTAGTAAACAGTGTTTTAATTTCAAATAAGCATTAGATGTTGCCTAGTGACCAGAGTGACCATACAACCCAGTTTGCCCAGGGCAGGTCTGATTTCCTGCTGTGCCCCCATCCGCTTCCATCTCAGAAGTCTCCTGGTTTAGATAACACATTGCCCTACTGACAGCCCCTCACAGCCCAGTCTCTGCTGCCTGAATCTGCACATTTAAATCCGAAGTCCCTGCTCTACCCAAGCCCATTGCATCACCCCTGCAAGGGCTACCCCAAGGGCGCTCCTGTTGTTTGGCTTTTCTCCTAAGGGACAAGGTAGTAGGACTACAAGGTTGAGCTGATGCTATGGGCTGGGCTGGGCTGGGGCTGAACTTAGCACCTTCTCTGCACCCCGTGGGTGAGCCTATCCTTGACATTGGGCTAGGTCCCCCACCCCCTCCTGGGGTTAGACATTTCCACCACCAGGTTCCAGCCTCTGGGGCCTTCTCTAAGGGGCCAGCTCCCTCAGGACCATGGAGCCATAAGCCATGCCTCACTGACTATGTATCCCTTCTGCAGGAAGCCTCCTTCCTACACTCTCAGAGGGGCCCTCTATGGCAGGTCCAGGTGAAATCCTAGCTTTCTACCACTGTGGACACAGTGGGAAGGGCTGCTGGCCACCCACTCACCCCAAACCCAGGCACACAGCCCAATGAGCCCGATGAATCCTAATTTACCCAGTCACAGGAGGATTCTTTCACCTCCAGTCATTCTGAAAGGACAACTATGGGTGCCCCAGCAGGCAGTCCCCCGCCTCCCGCAGAGGGCACCCGCACCCCGGGCTCTCCCCCTCCCCGTCGCCCCGCCCTCCCCATGTTTACCAGCTTTGTAAAAAACAAGATCAACCACAGTCTAGTCATTGATATTTGTTCAAAAATTTGACCCAGGAGGCACAAAACAACAGATCAAAGGGCCCTGCCTTCTCTTCAACATTTTCTTGAGCTTCTAATAAGTCAGTATTCTGTGAATGGAAATGATTTTAAGCCAAAGGCTTGGGCAAACACCAAGAGAAACAGATGACCTTATTTGCAGCAGTGTTGGGTCTCAGAGGCACAGGCTGTCTGGGCCTCAGCGGCTGGGCCTCTGAATGCTGCTCTGGCCCCGAGACCTGAGCCTATGAAAGTACAGAACGTCCTCCCCAGCGGAGACACTTCCTGCATAGTCCAAGGGTTTTCTGAGGGGTTTTGTTTGCTTGTTTGTTTCCATCTTAAATGAGGCTTTGGCTTTTCCTCCAAAGAGCAACACATTTTACTCTCTCAACAGCCCAGGGTGAGACTGTTTGAACAGTCCACCATGGGAGCCTATATAGATCCAAACCAGCTGTGTTAGCCGTGGACTGTAAGAGGCGTTCCTGGGGAGAGAGCGCCCAGCCAGCAGCTCCTAAGGGGACTCCAGTCCTTTGGGGGAAATAAAAGAAGGGTATGGGGGCAACCTCAGTCCCTTTGACTCACCCTGACCTATGGGATGCTGAAGGGCAGTCTACATGGAAAGGTTAGCAACACACATGCCCAAATGGCTTTTCCTTTTCCTTATGGATTTATCACTGAAGCACTGATTCTCAACTAAGATCTAGGTTAAAACAAAAAGTATAAGAAAATTTAAACCTAAAGATTTATCTAATTTTTTCTTACCTGTACATCTATATCTGGAAGCCTTGGACCCTATTGTACTCTCCAAACAATTGCAAGTACAAAGAGAAGGAAAATGCTTATCGTGCCCAGAGAGAGAGCAAGAGAATAAACAAATAACTTGGTTTCTTTCCCTATTAATATTTCCAGCTCTTTCACCCTAGAATACTTTCTTGCCATGATTTCCCAGTGATTTAAGAGTCTATATACCCAAAGGTATTTATTAAACTAATTGGCTTCCCCATTAAAAAAAAATCAAAGACATATATCTGCCAGCCTGATCATTTATTTGATCGGCACAAGATAACCATGTTCCCATACTGCTTGAGTTAATGTGATTTTAGCTCAAAGCCAACAAGCTTTATATTTAGTTAGCTGGTGTAGCCTAGCCCTGGAGAAATTTAGGTCTGGGTCACACAAAGAGAGACTGGCCATTGCAGCCTATTGCCTGGTTGAGTTGGGCAGGGGGCTCTGATATTTAGAAAGATGGCTCGTGATACTAGCAAGAGAGCTCTTTCTTCAAGGAATCATGGGTTTGGGTTCTGGTACTAATTACTTCCCAGCTGTGTGACCTTAGGAAAATCATCCAACTTCTCTGAGTTTAGTTTCCTTACCTATAAGAAGGGATCTTATATTGTCTAGTTCATAAGCTGCAGTGAGGAATAATGAAATCATGGATGTAAAACACTTCTTAAACTATTAAGTGCTATATAGCAGTCCCTCCTTATCCTTGGGGGCTATGTTCCAAGACCTCCAGTGGATGCCTGAAACAGCGGATAGTACCGAACCCTACACACATATTTTATGATCTGTTACCTGAGATGGCTACTAAGTGAGTAATGGGTGGCAGTGTATACAGCATGGATACGCTGGGCAAAGGGATGATTCATGTCTCAAGCAGGACAGAGTGGGATGGTGTGAGATTTCATCACGGTACTCAGAATGGTGCACAATTTAAAACGTATGAATTATTTATTTCTGAAATTTTCCATTCAATGTTTTCGGACTGTGGTAGATCACGCGTAACTGAAACTGTGGATGAGGGGCGACTACTGAACAAGTGTTGGACACTATCAGTGAAGTTAGCATTAGTTTAACAGAATTTTAAGCATCTGAATTCTGGTTCTAGCTTTGACATGTTCCACCTATATGACTTATCAAAATTTAATCTCCCCAAGTCCAAGTTTCCTCCTCTAAAACCTGGCATGAGAATACGCTTCCAGCCTTCCTCCAGAGGTGACATGAGGAGCCAATGAGACACCCAGAAAAGCTCTCTGCATGCAGGAAGGTGCTGTATGGATTGCGGTTGCAGTCTAGAACCACATATTCAATCCAGAGAGTTTTACTCATCTCTTCGGAAAACAAGCATCTTCATTTAATCAGCATTCCTAAAGGAAGGGAACTATCATTTCCCGAGCCCCTTCCACCTGCTCAGACCTGCCGCACGTCCTTGCTCACGTCATCCTTGCAGTAACGCTATGATGTATACATCATTACCCTCATTTTTCAGGCAAGCAAAGGAGCTTTCTGAGAGGTTCGAACATTTGTCGAATCCCCAGCAGGCCTAAATACATGCCTGTCTGCTCGGCTTCAAATTGCATTCCCAGTCTGTAAATCAGCTCTGAACCCAGGCTGAGGTTGTACGGAGGAAAGGAAAGATTGCAGCTTGGCAGGGACCTGCAAACCACAGGTGCTAGGAGGGGCTGCTCCAGGGCCCTGTGCTTGCCCAGCCTTGGAAGCCAGCACTCTCGACTCTCCTAAGACTTCTTCACAACTCTGACATGAGAAGTACCAGAGACCTGGGGGGGAGCTTTGGTGGCCGGGTGGGTGGTTCTGTGAGAGAAGCTGGGGAAGGGGAGGGAAGAACTTCATAAGTTCCACTAGGTCATCAGCTCACTGGGCAGGTCCTTGCTTGTCTTGTTCACTGCTCAATTCCCAGCACTGAGAAGAGAAGTCAGTGCAAAACATGCCCAATAAACAGTTGAATGAACGGATGGACCGAAGAGGCACTCTCTTATGTAATGCCCCTGGCTCAGATAAGGAACTCACAAGGGGGGTTCTCTCTGTTGCTCGCTGCACAGAAAGCCAGTTTCTGAGACAACTAGGAAACGTTTTCTTGCTCATGGAACCAGTTACAGATCTTTGGAAAGTGTTTGTGAGGAAGGGTCAAGGAGAGGAGGGCTGGGGGGGCACCTGGGCCACTGAGACCAGGTGAGCCATGCTCTGTGAGCCCCACTCCACCAGGGACCCATGCTGGAGGAGGAGGACTCGGCTAAACAGGATAAATCCTGGGGCCACCTGCCTGGCTTCTGGGACGGGCTTTCCAGGCGTGAGTGACAACTTTTGTGTTGTCCCCCAAGGAGTGGGCTCAGAATGAGACAAAATCAAGTATCCTGCATATGCATGTAGTGTAACGTGTGCAATCACTGCAGTGGCCATAAATGCAGACATCACCCACGTGTAGCAGGTCTAAGGGAGTACAGAGAGGTATTGAGAGTGTGTGTGCGTGTGCATGTGCATGTGTACACAGGAACCACAGAGGCCAGGGACGTGTGTTCAGGTGTTACTTGCATGCATGGTGACAAAAGCCCTGGAACCCCAGGAATTGTCCCAGGCCTTGAGGATTTTAGATGCTGACCAGCATCACAGACAGATCTGCAGAAGCCGACCCAGGGCCTTTTAGGAGGAAGAGATGATCCCTAAACTCTTCTCCTTTTCCCAGGCATAGCTGCCCAGTCTTCGGAGCTAATCCACCCAATCACGGTGGGCTGGGAAAGTTACTCTCCCTAAAAGTAAACAAGATCCTTGATGGAGAAAAAGTCTTTAATTTTGCTTGAAGTTGATAAGTCTTGCTTGGATTTGGATGTTATCAGAAAGATTGGGAGGGGAGAAGAATTTAACACCAACAGTGAAAACCAGGAGGGAGAGAGATTCTTAAGCCTGACAAAGCAGAGAACCAATGAGCCCTTTTCAGATGAAGCCACATTATAAACAAATGTGTGCACTGTTCAATTCCTGCATTCAGATGTTCCTTTGGAAGTTGGGGAGGAGCTAAGGAAGGGGTGGGGAGGAAGGTCAAATACAGATGCACCTATATGTACAGATATTGTGTGTGTGGGGGGGTATGGTATAGAATCCTAGAGCATGGCCTACCCTGTGTCTTCATTCCATAACGGCACCTGAGCAAGGGCATTGAGGGTTGTGTGTCTGTCTACCTGTGTTGATATCTTCTCGGTGTAACTATTGTGGAGGCTCTATGTACAGACACGGTTGTGTGTGCAGACTTCAGAGTCTTGTGCGCAGACATCCTGTGTGTCTGTGCAGGACCAGATTGGGGTGGACTCCGTGCTCTTTGCTTGTGGGAAATGTCAAGGCCAAAGGGCACTGCAAATAGTTTCCCCAAACCAAAAAAGAATCCCAATACAAGATGCCGACCCATGGTAGGATAGGGAGAAGGTACTTTCTATGTGGCCTGATCACTGTGTGGCCATCGAGTGGTGGCCAGTGTGCTGGGGCATTGCAGTGATGACCAAGGCAGAGTGTGACCCAGTGGCCTTACTAACCCACCTACTGACTCAGAGGAAATACTTGTTTTGAGGAGAGAGGGACAAACAATGCCCATGCCAGGCACTTAGCTCGATGACCAAATCTCTCTCCCTATCCAAAGAGTTGGGCAAAGTTTACACATTAACTTGTCTAAAGTGAGGCTGTGGGAGGGATCAGAGCATGGGCCTCTCAAAACGGCTGCCAGGGGACACACCTTGGAGGAGGCTGGACATGGTTCAAAATGGGCCAGGGTTGGGCCGAGCAGAGCCCTCCCGTTCCCTAGGCGTTTCCTAGCAGGCCTCGGAGGGCCTGGCTGGCCTTGCCGACTCCCGACTTTTGACCCTCCCCACCTCCTGAGCCAGCGCCAGCTGGGCTGTTTCAATTGGGTCACTCTGTAAACAGAGGTGTGGTGAGTGAAAGGGTGAAACATCCCTCTGCTGCTCCCTCTGTCTGCTGAGTGGCCAGAGAGGCTGAATGGAAAAGGTGGCAAGTGTCTGGCTCAGAGAGCTTCCAGAAAGACTGCACTGGCTTGCTTGAGGCAGAGCAGGCCAAAACAGGGGTCCCTGAGCTTCAGACGAAAAACACCTGGGCTGGGGGTCGAGGAAGCTGACCACTGGTCTTCAGAAGACAGCACCATCACGCAGTGGGACAGGCTGGGCAGCGTAGTCCTCACGCAGAACCTCTAGTGGGGGCAGCTCGGGAGGCGAGGGGAGAGAGGCCGGGAGCAGCTCATCATTTTGGCTGCTCTGCTGCACACCTTCCTTGCCCAGCCCGGCCTCGCCAGCCCATCCCCTTCCCAGAGACAGGGAGGGGCAAAGGCATGAAGTATCCTGCTCCCGGAGTTAGCAAAACAGCCGCTGCAGCATTCCGGGGAGCAGGGAGTGTGGACCCAGTGGAAAAAGTGATCACTGCTCACATAGCCCAGGAAAAGAAAGGAGGCCGGACGGCCCCACCCCACCCTGGGCGGAGGGGCTGGCAGCACCAGGCAGCAGCGGCCAGGGCTGGAGACTCAGCCCTAAAGAGATGTAGACTTGCAGAGGCCTCCAGCCACTGCATGTTGGCGGAGATGCCCTGCCGTCCTGGAGAGGGAAGGACAGCTCTGGGTGGGTACTCACCACCCTGTCTCAAGCCAGCCCTGCTCCTGCCAGTGGCCTTGCCCTGGCCCTGTTTCTCTTTGACACATCTTCTCTCCTCTGCTCCCATGGACCACCCAGAGACCCCCACACCAGCCCCAGAACACTGACATTTGCTTCTGCCCCAGCTCATTTACACCCTGCAGCCTTTCCTCAGCCCTCGCCCTGGCTATCCCAGCCCCCACCCTGTGCATGCTGGCACTGTCTCCCAGGGCCACCCTATAGACCCACGCTGCTCCCTGGGCTTTCTGACACCCCTCCGCCTCTCCAACTGCCCCTTCCCCATCTTCTTTCCTGGCTGCTCTGTCCCTGCCAGCCCCTCAAATTCTCTTGTTCCCCAAGACTCTGGCCCTTGGGTGATTCCCAAACTGTGTACCAAGGCACCTTGTGGTATCATGGTGAACTCACAGAGGATATTTTAAATTTTCTAGGAAAACAAATGATGTCTATCTGACACCTTGAAAAATATTCCTATTAAGTTATTTGGACTTAAATACTTAATAAACGGAACAGTTAGGTATTTCTTTTGTAGTTTTTGTGAAAAAAATTACAGAGACACTAAGGATGCCATCAGTTGAGAAAGTTTGCGAACCTTTTTATTAAGCTCTAAGCTCCCCAAAACCAAGGTCCATTTATTATTCACTTCTGCGTATTTGCTTCCCTCGTCAAAACCAAAATAAAACCATAGCCCTAAAGCTGGCATATAGTAGAGCCCAACGAACATCTGCTGAATGAAGAAAAATTAAAGGGGCACATGTGTAGACGTAGCACCACCATACGCTTCTGCCACTAAATGATGACCCTCGTTTTCCTGATCTAAACTGCTCCGCAAAGTGAGAAATCATCTCGTGCACATTGCCCAGGAGGCAGAGCTATTCTGATTTACTTTTAAAAATATTCGCCAGCATGTCCTCCCTGCTCCCTGCCATGCCCCTCCTGTCACCACTTCCATGTCAGTGAAACCAGCTTCACGGTGCCGGGGAGAACTTCCAAAAACACTCAGTGACTAAACTGAGTTTTAGGCACGTCTTTGGTGAGCGCCTCATCCGTGTAACTCACCAAGCACAAACAGACTGAGAACGCGGAACGCTCCGTTCCTCAGACCCCGTGCACAAGCGATGAAAAATAAAACAAAAACCCGGCTGAAACCTACCCGTGGAGTCCTCTTCCTTGGAAACGTGAGGTTGAGATAGTTATTGGAAATGGATGATTTGCCCAAGCCAAGGTCAGCATTGTCTCCGTAACTTTTGCGCCAAGAATCTGTTGGGAAATAAAAGCACAACTGAGATTTGGATCCTGGGCCCAGGGGAATTGCTGTAACCAGGAGGTGTTCTTGTAACAAGGTCCCTCTAAAATAATTCCCTCACCCCAAACTAAAAATATAAATGGCATACAGTTGCACTCAAACACACAGGGTCGGGGTGAGTGGGGTTGCCGCCCTTTGACCTCACAGTCAAAGGCACCGCCGGCCCCAGAACAGAGGACGGCAGCTGGGTTCAGGCTCGAGGACAGAGATGGGCCAAGGGGCCGAGCAGAGCCTCCATGCCGGTCCTTACCCATGGGCCTCAGCGGGGTGCCCCGGAAGAGCTCGTAGAACTTGGAGAGGTACATGACCATGCTGAGCTTGTCTGGCTCCTGTGCTGATGCCATCTCTTTGCCCGTGGTCACCGGAGGGATCCCAAACTCACGCTCGGCCACATCAAATGCCAGCTGGTTGTTCTCCACAGCGTCATCTTCATTCAAAGAGTCAAAGTTGCTAGAAAATCAAAACAAAGTAGAGAAATTCAGGGAGAGGAGACAGGTAGGATGAGCTGAGCACTGTGGAGTGACACTCTGCCAGGTGTCAGCAGGGATGGGGGCAAAGGAACAGTGACCCCAGCCCCTTCCCCCCAGTTCTTACCCTGCCACCTCAGAGGGTGCTAACCCCACCCTTCCCACTCAGAGAGGGGCCAAATCAGACTTGGGCCATGACACTGTCACTGCTGCCTGGGCAGAAACCATCAGAAATTAATTTAAATCTCTTTGGAAAATTTATAAGTTACTTTAAAGTATTTCCCTCATATTTTTCCTTTTAATTACAAAAGTAATATGGGCATCTTGTTTTTAAAAAATCAAGTTATATATGTCACATAAAGCAAAAAGTGAGAGTCCCATCCCTTTCTCAAAGCAACCTCACTTGCTAGAAGTACAAAGTGATAACCCTTTGGGAAGCTTCCTCTCAGTCTTTTTGGTGGATCAGCACATAGGTGTGAGGCTACACTGCTGTTGATTTATATATAAACGTGTCATGCTTTGGACATCACACTGTGTTTGCACTGACATAATCTGATCTTCCTAATGGCCTTGCTGTACCTCCCAATCTACAGATAAAGAGTCTAAAACTCAGAGAAGGTAAGTGGCTTGCCCAAGGGCACACAGCTTACGGATCTGGCTCTCAAACCTAATTCTGTAAAACCCTCAAACCAGTCCCCAGAATTAGATCTTGCCCATAATTCCTCTCTTGAGGGCAGAGTTACAAAGTGCAAACGCTCCAATTTCCAAAGCGTGGCAACCAGAGGGACTGGAGAGCACAATCGCTAAGCCTCAGCCAATTTTCATGCTCACATATGAGGAACGCAGATCAAACACATTGCTGATAGGGTCATCAGTACAAAGAAAAGAGAACAAATTTAAGAACTCAAATCAAAAGCATGCCAAGAGTGACATTGAACCCAGTGGTGAAGATTCTGCACCCAGCAGAGCAGCCTGGGCATCTCTCATCTCCAGGGTCCAGTGGGCCCCAGACTCACATCAGCTCAGGCCGGAAGTGGTGGATGATGGCACACAGGGCCAGGCCACTGCGCCAAGATGTGGTCAGATCGGTGACGTTGACGTGCTGGTAGCCCTCAGTCTGCTGCTGGCACCAGGTTAAGAGCTTGCTGGGCCGGATGTCTGACTCTGCAGGAAGGGAAACACAGGTGGTGAGGCTCCGAGGGGATCCCCTCCCACTGCCACCATGGTTGGGGACCAGAAGGAGTGGTAGCCAGGCAAGGGGCCAGGGCAGGGGCCATTGGCATGGATGCAGCCCCCTGAGTGCAGCTGCCTGGGGATCCAGTGAAGAGCATGGCAGGAGGGCAGGATGCTGGGACAGGAAGTACACGCTCCTGTAGCATGGTCCCAACGACCACTGTGGCCAGGCCCTGGGTGAGACTCTAGGAACACAGACCCTCCCAGCAGCACACTCATCTAGTAGGGACATCAGACTCGGGGGGCTGGGGGGTAATGATGACATGGTGCCACAACGGAGGAAGAAACAGGGTGCCATGGGAGCATAAAAGCCCCCTTTGCCTGAGTCTGCACCCCCGGGGGCGTGGACGGGGGACTCTCCAAAGAAAGTGCCACAGGGCAGGTGCATTTGAGCTTGTCCTTAAAGAGTGTCTAGGAATTCAACACAGGAGAAGGCATTCTAGGAAGACATAAAGGGCTGTGCAGTGGCAAAGAATCTAGAAAAACCTGCCATGTCTGGGTAGTGAGATGGTTTATTAGAGCAGCAGGGCATGTGGAGTATGGAGGGAAGGAGCGTGCCTAGGGAGGGAGAGGACAGACACCAGGTCTGGACAGGTGCAGGGATCCGGGAGGTCTCTAGGCAGAGCAGTGCCCTAGCTGAGCTGGGTGCAGGGGGGTGGGGGGGGGCAGTTACTCATCCAGTCAGCCCCTTCCCCTGCCATGGAGCACCAGCCTTGTGCCCAGCAAAGTCAGGAAAAGGTGACACACATGAAGGTTGTCATCCAGTTGGGGAGACAAGACCCCTACACACTAGAAACAGCAGGACGATAAAAACAAGTCCCACTGAAGTAATTCCACGGTTCGCATTTGCCATGCTAAGCTCTCAACATGTATTAACTCCTTCAGTCCTCACAATGGTTCTACAGGCAGATGTTCCCTTGGTCTCACAGACGAGGAAACTGGAGTTCAGAGAGGAAAGGTGTCTGCCTAGGGTCATACAGGTAACAAGCCGGGCTGGCTGCAGAGCCTGTGTCATGACAGCCACCAGGCAGGCCTCCTCCCACAAAGCCCCTCCCGGCTGTCTGGCCAGGGCCCCAGCAGGGCGCTTACCCCTCCTGGAGAGGCTGACGGATCTCCTCACTGAGCCCAGTCTCTCGAGAGGGTAGCGGTCCAGCTCCTTCGTGATGTACAAGTGCTTCACCTATGAGCAAGAGAGACACACGCTTGCCTACCAGCTCCCCCAAATCCTTGTCTCAGGGCCTCCTAACTCAGTGCCTGCCGCCCTTCTCCCTTGCTGGAGGGCACAAGTCACAGATCAAGGGACCTCAATCACCCACCTAAACGCAGGGAACTAAGTGTGCATGTAGGTGGCTAATTTGCATATGGTAATTGGCTAAATTTAAAAATTCACACCTTTCTCTATTCCATTGACCAATGAGGTTGGGGGTTTGGTGGCTCCAAGTCAGTGGGAGAAAAAAGGTCTCAAGGACCATGGTGGTGAGGAGGGAGGATGCTTGTCTGAGTAGATTATTTGAGAGAGGCGTGATCAGCAACACATATGCATAGTGACAAATTAATATTAATATATGTAAATATATGCACAGATGCATATATTAATTCATCCCCAGGAGTTCTAGTTCTCTCCTGTGGGCTACAAAGAATGCCAACTCTACTGGGAGGAAGAACTGGTCCTGCCCTGAGTCCTGGGAACATGCTGGAATTTATGTGACCCCCCTTCCCACCACCCAGTGCAGAGTGACCCACACAGGGCCCCGGACGGACTTGCCTGGTGGGGCCTGACACAGTTTGAGTTGAGGTTTGGGTAGCGTGTCCCTGGGTCCAGCGTGTACTGCTCAAAGTTCTTGTGGATGTTCTCTGGGGTCGTTTGAGGTAACAGCCGGTAAAGACTTTCTCTGGAGAGAGGCAGAGCCCAGGGGTCAGGCCTTGCCGTCTCAGGCCTCTGTCCCCCCGATTCCCACCATTCCCCTCTTTCAAGAGCTTCTTGGATTTGTTTGTAAAACCCTTCCCTGAGATACCCGATGCTCGTGGTTCTTGAGATCTGCAAAACTGGGGGATGATCAAAGGGGCCGAGAGAAGAGGGGTATCTGAGAGGCAGGGATGCTGGTCTCCTCCCCCAGGCAGAAGCAGGGGTGCAGGGCTCGTAGCACGGAGACCTATGGTTTTGCTGTAACCACACTGAGCCACGCTGCCTCCTGCGGCCTTTCCCCATGACCACAGGCCTCCACACCCAAGACTGTCAGAGGTCTGTCTCAACCCGCCAGCCCTGACTTCCAGTGTCCGCCAGCTGTCACAGCCACATGGCCATGTGGCCAGCAGCAGGGGTCTGGGAGGAAGCCCAGAATCTCCACAGTGGGAGAGGCCTGGGAGGCCAGAGAACCGAACCAGGGCGGGGCACTCAGCACTGCCTTGGAAGACTCCCTTAAACCTCTCTGACTCTTGGGTGACTGAGCAGTGTTGGAGAGCCCCAGCTCTAGGGCCACCCCAGATGAAGACTTCTCTTTGGCATCCAGGGCCCGAAGTCCTGGCCACCAGAGAGAGGCACTGAAAGAGGTAGGTTGTGATGAAGAAAGTGTCCTTGGAAACCCCAGTGATCCAATCAGGCCACACATGGGAAGGCAGATTCAGGTGGCAGAGGCTCCAGGAGCATCCAAGAGTCATCTGGTCACCTGACAGGTGATCTTGCCCCTTCTCCTGCCTGAGCCTTTGACATGGCCCTGCCCCCAGCTAGAAGCCCTGCTGGCAGAACTCACCTTTCAGCCAGCAGCTCCAGGGGAGGGGTGCCCTGGTTCCAGCTCTTCACCATCCATGCCGTGTCAAAGGCTGCCAAGAAGCCACGGGCACAGCCTGTGCCCATGGGCCAAAATGGCTGCAAAAGAAAACGTGCAAAACTCTGGTTGATTCTATCTCCCAGACTATGGTCCCATTGTACCCAGCACACACTGATGGCCAGGCTTGCACAAGGCACTGGAAGAATAGAGAGGTGACAGGGCAGGGATGCTGATACCTACAAGGATTTGCCACAGGCTCAAACAGCTATAGCACAAAGTCAAATGCAAAGGGTGCACACAGGTACAGCAAAACTGCTTAAGGGCTCAGAAAAGGTGAGGCAACTCCCACCCTGGGAGAGGGAGATGGAAATCAGAATATGCTTCATGAAAGAGTGGCATTGGTCAGGTGCAGTGGCTTATGCCTGTAATCCCAGCACTTTGGGAGGCTGAGATGGGGGGATCACTTGAGGCTAGGAGTTAAAGACCAGCCTGAGCAACACAGTGAGATCCCCATCTCTACAAAAAATAGAAAAATTAGCTGGGAATGGTGGTGTACACCTGTAGTCCCAGCTATCAGGGAGGCTAAGGCAGGAGGATCACTTGAGCCCAGGAGTTTGAGGTTGCAGTGAGCTATGATGGTGCCACTGCTCTTTAGCCTGGGCAACACACTGGGCACCATAGAGACACCCTGCCAAAAAAAAAAAAAAAAAAAAAAAGAAAAGAAAAAAAGAGTAGCGTTAAACCAATCTTAAAGAATGGATAGGATTCTGCTTTTGACCCTCTAGGGAGTAGTATGGGCAAAGGCATGGTGGCTGGAAAATGCTAGAGCCTGTTGGAAGAACAGCCCCCTGGTTGGGGTGTAGCACAGAGCATGGGGGGAGCGTAGAGAGAAGTCACACTGGGAACGGAGGCTGAGCCAGAAGCAGGGTGGGTGCTGAACGCTCACCAAGGAATTTCAGTTCAAGTCCACGCACAGTGGTCCCTGCACAATAATGCCCAAGGACTAATTCAAGGCTAAGGGCTAACTAACCTCTTCCAGGAGTGCCAAAAGTGTGGTTTGGAATTTGACTCATAACTTACGTTAAATACATAAATATTTTTTGATCTATGCTTGCATTAAAGATAAAAATGTACCCCTTCTAAAAACATTTATTTAATCTAAGAGTCCTCACGCTTAGAGATTTTTCTGGACGTTGGGGCCCACACACCTCTTTTGCATCCTATCTGATTTTCCTCTCAAAAGACCACACAGGCCACTCACATGAAAAAGGAGTCTTGGCCCAGCTGAGGGTCTGCACGCTCTGAGAAGGATAGCTCATGTGGTCTAGACCAGGGCTGCCCGATTTTGAACTTCAACCAGGAAGTCAGCGCAGAAGAACCCAGGGATGGAAGAGAAAGCTCTCCCACCTACACACAGGCAGAACAGGCTCCTCCGAACTTAGCAGGGCAGGCTCCGAGGCCAGGACAAGCTTGGCAGAGTCCTGCCAGCTGGCAGAGAGCCTGTCCTTCCCCCGCTGCATGACAGCAGATGCTGCCTGCCAGAATATAAATGCAGGATCTGTCTCATTGCAGGAATGAGGGGGCTCCGAATGCAGGCGGTACCTCGAGCAAGCTGTCACCCACGAGGGCCACGAGCAGCTGGTGTGCCTGCCGCTCCCGCACCAGGGCCGCATTCTCCGAGGCGTACATGGAGGTGAAGTCAAACATGGCCACGTCGGGCTGCCCATAGTGGTTCATGGCAAAGTCTAAGGATGGCAGCTGGTAGTTAGTGGCAAAGTCTGCAGCTTCCCGGGCATAGGAGAGCAGGTTGTCTTGGTTCACGTTCTCTGCACACAGCAGCATCTCTGTGTCGATGTAGTCCTGGGGGAGATCAAAACACGGTGTAATAACCTGCCCCTCTAAAAGGCTAGTCTGCATACCCACTTAGCAAAAGGATTTGGGGTGGGTCTCTACAGTGAAGCTAATCAAAACAAAAAATAGAAAATCAGCGCCAAGGGAATAAAGAGGAAATAAATGAGCCAGCCGTGAGGGTTAACACGATTATGATTAAGCATCAAGTTTGGCACTGAGCTTCCCGGCATCCAGGGCAAAAGGGAAATGTGATATGTTACAGGGCTTTCCTTATCAGAAAGAAAGAAGCATAGAAATTCCTCAGGGGAGGCAATTTTTTCCTGGCACTAAATTCTAAAAGATCTGTCTCATGTAGGAATTTCAACAGAGAACCCTGAGAGCTGTAATGAACAGCGGACTTGATAACGGTCTTGGAGCAAGCGACAAGCGCATTTCATGTGGCTAGTTCTCACCATAACTTCCAATACAGTTAAAAGACCAAGAGCAAATCAGTAAGTGTGACCATATAATGAATTGAGCTAAGCTAACACGGTCCAGATATGCTGTGTTTAGTGGTCAAACAAGACCAGGAAAGAAACTGGTACTCAGCATAACTCTCAGATTCTCTCTCCAGAACAAGTTACCCCTTTTCTTGACAAGCCCAGGGCTGCTCAGGCTTTGCTTTGCTTGTGGTGTTAACTGTTAGACTTCCCCGCTTGTGGTGGAGAACCCTGAGCTAAGAGAATGAGGATGTCCATCCTGGCGGGATACTGGCAATAAGATGCAGGATGTCAGGGACTGAAGGAAATAAGAAAGGATGGAGTATTCCCAGAGTCCAAGCTGCTAACTGAGTGGCTAAAGAAACTAAAAACACCAGCTTTCCCAAAGGTGACACAAAAATCACAGAGGGGAGGTACGGAGGACCAGTGTGTAAGGTGAGTACAGATTTTGGGGTCAGCAAGAACAACAGGTCAAAGTCCACCTCTGCTGTTTACTAGCTAAGGATTTGGGCAAGTTATTTAACTTTTCTGAGTCTTCATCTTCTCATTTGTAAAATGGGTATAACAAAATCTATTTCACAGATACATATGTAGATTGAAGGAGGCTGCATATGTGAAATCCCTAACCCCATGCCTGGTACCTGGGAACTGCTCAATGAATGGAAATTTCCATCCCCAGCAATTCATGATGGCACAAAACAGTATATGCTGAAGTGCATCCTAGACCCACCCAAGGCACCACCATCTACAAAGACCTTAAAAGGCACAGCTTCGTCTGCAACCAGAGTGACCTACTATCTCAATTTTCTGAATCACCATGACTTTAAATGCCCTGTTTTGAAAATTCCAAAATGTCTACATCCAAACCACTTGCCCCAAAGTGTGCCCAGCATTGGCCCAAGAGCCCTTTGTCAGGTCCTGGTGTCCAGGACGGAGGTCCTGTTACCTGGTGTTCTTTCTGATCCCATTGCTATAGCGATGGATCCCGTCCCTCCCTGAAGGTGTGCAGAGAGAGGGGGCACGAGTGAATGGGAAGGTCTCAAACACACTCCTCCTCAAAGCAACATCCCTGAGGGGGTGTGGGTGACATTAAACTGCCTGGTGTGGATGCCTGCACAGGAGCGTGCGGACCTGGCAGAGGGAGCAGGCCTCTGGGCCAGGCCTGGATGACAGCCCACCTGGCCCGAGGCTGCGGCATGGCCTCTGAGGGGCTGGAGGGCCCCAGGTGAGTGGTGGAGAGCAGGAGGAGCAGAACTGTAGGGAGGAGGTGAGAACAGGATGAGAGGACAAAAGTGGGGGAGGGGGACAGGAAACAGATTCTAAGCGGGCAGGCCCAGGGACCTCGTCCCACATTAAGATGAAGGAGGCATGGGGGGGTGCACCTGGGCACACTTGCCACAGGCCTATGGTACTGGGGGAGGATGGGTCCTGGACAGAGAAGTGGGGCAGTGTGGACGGAAGCAGCAAACATGAGTGGAGGAGGGGGGCCCATAAGAGCGACCTCCCCAGGTGTTGAGCTGGGAAGAGGCTGGCTGAGGAGGTCAGGTGATGCCCACATGCTCCATACAGGGGTGTGGGGATCAGCAACAGGAGGCTGCCTGTCATGCACCCACCCCATGCCTCGCCCGGCAGCCAAGCTCCCCCTACAGTGCCGACGACAGGCCTGCTGGCCCAGGAATCCAGCCCATGCAGGAGTGGCCAGCAGAGGCAGGGTCCCAGGGAGGCTCTGGGATGGGACATCCTCCTGATGGGAAACAGAAAGATGGACACAGTTGGGAGCCCAAAGGCATGGTTTCTGGAGAAGAAACTTTACTCCCTTCAGTGGCCATGGGAAGAAGCCCAAAGAGCAACTGGAATAGATGCGGAAGCAGGAAAGGAAAATTTCTTGCTCAGAGGTCAGTCATTCAACAAACATTTACTTAGCACCTCCTGTATGCCCCTAGGAAGATGCTGACCCACACAAGCAGAGGAAAACAGAGAGGACCTGCCATTCCTTGGGGTGTAAAAG